>VWYK01054784.1:0-12069 GCA_013399775.1 Semnornis frantzii
AGCTCCCTCAGCCTGTCCTCCTCTCTGTGACATGGTAATGTTAACACATCTTAAGAGATGGCCTATTAATGTTGCAATAAATTATGTATCTGACCACATTACCACAGCATTAAGCTCTTCCTGAAATGCTGGGAATCATTTTGGTTTTAGGATGTGAAGAGATGCAGGAATTGCTTTGACAGGCTGTGAGAGTGCTGCTGTGCTCTGCATTGTATCCATGAGAGGAACTCTTTACTGGCATGAAAACAATTAAATGCTGAAGAGTAAATTCCCTTCTTGTAATTGGCAGAAATGCTACCAGTCTGAAGTCTTCCAGGATCTGCACATGGAACTCTGGTGCCTCTGTAGTGCTGGTGGTTTGCTGAACTCAGGCCAACAAAGAATCATAGAATCATAGAATCACAGAATCAGTCAGGGCTGGAAGGGAGCACAAGGAGCATCCAGCTCCAACCCCCTGCCATACCCAGGGACACCTCACACCAGCTCAGGCTGCCCACAGCCGCATCCAGCCTGGCCTGAAACACCTCCAGGGATGAGGCTTCCACCACCTCCCTGGGCAACCCCTGCCAGGCTCTCACCACCCTCATGCTCAACAACTTCTTCCTACCATCCAGGCTGACTCTCCCCATTTCCAGGTTTGTTCCATCCCTCCCCCACTCCTATCACTCCCTGACAGCCTAAAGAGTCCCTCCCCAGCTTTCTTGTAGCCCCCTTCAGATCCTGCAAGGCCACAAGAAGGTCACCTGGGAGCCTTCTCCTCTGCAGCCTGCACAGCCCCAACTGCCTCAGTCTCTGCTCATAGCAGAACCCAAGGTGGAAAGCCCTCAGGGCACATCACAGCAGCCCTGGGAGCCTGTGTGCCCTGTGTCAGCAGCTCAGTGTCACAACCATAAGACACTGGTGGCAAATGATAATCAAAAATCACAGAATCACAGAACCTTAGGGCTTGGAAGGGACCTCCAGAGATCATCCAGTCCAACCCCCTGCCAGAGCAGCATCACCCAGGGCAGGTCACACAGGAATGCATCCAGGCAGGGTTTGAAAGTCTGCAGAGAGGGAGACTCCACAGGCTCTGTGGAGTGCCTGCTCCAGGGCTCTGGCTCCTTCACAGGGAAAATGTTTTCCCTTCTGTTCCCTTGGAACCTCCTCTGCTCCAGCTAGGGATAACAGTGCAAAAACCCAACCATTGCTTAGAGAGGTCAGAGAAAGCCTGAGAGAAGCTCAGAGCTGTTTAAAACTAAGCAGTGTGAGGGACATTGCTGTGTGCAGGTCCCTGGGTGCTGCTCCTGTCCTGCTTTTGGCCTGGGCTCCCTCAGCATGCTCTCCTCCTCCAAACAAAAGCCTGGGGGGGGGCTCCCATCGTCTGCCCTTGCAAGGCTTCCATTTGTCAGCCTGAAAGAACTGCTTCTGCTAGAGAGCTAATGAAAAGCTCTTCTAGCCTGGACTGTGACTTGGGAAACATCCAAGCTTCTTTCTTGCAAAGAGATAAAGTTGGAACAGAAATATAATGTGCTTTGTCATGTTTAAATTTAGCAGGCAACAATGACCGAGGGAAAAGAGCTGTGGTAACATCTTTAACTCCATTGTCAGCCCTGTTCACTCCCACTCTTATTGTCTGTGAGCAGCAGGACCCTCGGCTCCGCCGAGAGGCACCAGCAGGTGTCTGCCGTTTGCAAACCCTGGGAAGCAGGAGCAGTCCCCAGGGGCCTGGGGCAGGGACTTCAGCCCAAGCACAGCTGAGAATGCTCTGCCTGGGAGGCTGGGCAGGGTGCTGGGAGCCCTCTGCCCTCTCTCAGTGTAGGAAGCGGTGCCAAGCTCAAGGCTTGTGCTTAATGAGGTGGGCACAGCACTGCCAGGCTTGGGGACAGCCACCGGGAGAGGATAAATGCTGAGGAGGCTGGAAAAGGCAGCATGGGGTTGTGCTGTCTGAGGGCACCTGTGTGGAAGGCTGCTCAGGTTTCCATCTCTGTGGGTGCCAAAAGCCTTCAGGAGAAGACATTTCTGTTTAGTTTGCAGCTCCCACTGACTGATAAAGAGCCTCCTGTTCCCAAGCAGCAGACAAAGGCTGCTCAGGCACTGCCTAGCATTTGAGCTGCTTGCCCAGCACCAAGCACCAGCTGGTGTGGTGAAGAGGCTTTCATTAACCCTCTGCACAGGTTATGCCCAGGCAAGCCTGATCTAGTTGGAGCCTGGTTTAGTTGGAGGTGTCCCTGCTGCATGCAGGGAGGTTGGACAGGATGACCTTTGAGGGTCCCTTCCAACCCACTGCCATCTGTAAATCTGTGAATCAGCTCCCAGGTGCTTCCAAGAAGATTTCTAGCCAGGAGGAGTCCAAGGTGGGAGCACAGAAATGTCCCTTTCATTCTGCTTGCCCACCAGAACCAAACAGGGACATGGTTTGGGACTGACCCTAAACTGGGTTGAAGGTTGGACTGGAGGAGCTTTGAGGTCTCTTCTGTTTTCTGTGATTCTGTGAATACCAACCCTGGGCTTGTCAGGAGCCCCACAGCTCACTGGGGAAAGTCACCACCACCAGGGATGCTTGAACTGCTTTAGCATGGAAGGTGAGCACTGCTGGTTTGGCACTAGAGCAAGCAGGGAGTTTGAGGGACAAAGCCTCCTGCCATTGTTTCTGTGGAGCAGAAGCTTGCAGCCAGCTCTGGGTGGATTGATTGTTAAGCACAGGTGCCAGGACCTTGCCTGTGCATCACCAGTTTGTAGGCTGAAACATCTCAGCTCTGGGGGCAGCTTAGCAGCCCTGCAGCTCTGGGCAGTTTGGCACTTCCTGTTCTGAGGACTGTGATGTTTGCACCTCTCACCAGCACCCTGGACAACTTTCTGCTGCTTGGTGGCTCCAGGCTGTGGCCATGGCCTCGTTCTTCCCCCTGATGATGACTTCATACCTGCTGTTCCCTCAGCTCTGACATGGACAATGTCTGACCTCACACAGAGCTGGCATCTTCCAGGTGTCTGTGCCAGCCAGGAGGCTGCAGGAGCTCAGCTCAAACAGTTCTGCTCTGTTACTCAGCCCTGTGCTGTAGGAAGGATGCTTTCTTCCTTCTCTGCTTTCCTCTGGGCAGCTGTAATTCTGCAGCTCAATAGCTCTGCATTTATTCAGCCTAGCTAGATATTATCAGTTTAGTTTTATGTGTGTGGAGAGACAGAGCCAAGGAGAGAAAGGGAGGAGGGAAAAAACCCCTATTGCTCTTGTAGGCCTTACAGTGGGATTTACACCAAAGCAGGAAATGCTACACATAAATATTTCAGGACTCTTATCTCTGCAGAGATTAATCTTGGAAATACTCCCAGGGGAAGCAAGGGCAGCTTGCTCTCAGCCTCCTCCTCACCTCCCCTTTCTACATGGAGGGCTGCGAGGAGTTCCTGCAGCTCTGGCTGCATCTCTGGAGGCTTTCACATGTGCTGCACAGCATGGGGCTGAGCAGGAATTGGGGCCAAAGGTTGGAGGAGCTGAGACCCATGACCAAGGCAGGAGATGGTGGCTGGGCCAGGAGTGCTGGTAGGACACTGTGCAGGGCTTCCCAGCCAGCCTTGAGTCAGCAGTGGCTGTGGTGTTGAGCTTCTGCCTCCATGCACTTTGCCATGGGGTCTGCTGCTGTGTGCTGGCCTTCAGGTGCAGCTGCCCTGGCTAGCTGGGCCTAAGCCTCTGCCTGTGGGCCTTGGAGATGCTCTGTGCTTCAAGGCCCTGCCAGCCTGGCTGGCAGAGCTGTGGCAGTGCCCACAGTCAGCTCAGCCCAGCTTGGAGCAGGAGGCTGAGCGCAGGGAGCGAACTGTGGTGGACTTGCAGCACATCTCTGCAGCACTCCTGCATTGCCTCTGCTCTCCAGGGCAGCTTTCTGCTGTCTCTTCA
This sequence comes from Semnornis frantzii, assembly GCA_013399775.1. Lineage (NCBI taxonomy): Eukaryota > Metazoa > Chordata > Aves > Piciformes > Ramphastidae > Semnornis > Semnornis frantzii. The sequence continues at coordinate 3,869 of VWYK01054784.1, forward strand.
ACCCCCAAAAGGTTATTTGTGATGGGACTGCTGAGAAGCAGCACTGATGAGCTGCCAGTGGTGGCTGGGCAGACCTCCCCTGCTGGTGGATGAATCCCTGGAGGCTCAGGGTCAGAAAGGTCTTTAACAGCTGTGTGGGCTCCTTGGATGTGGCTGTGGCATCGCTGCTGTCTGAACTGACATGTTAGCTCCAGCACCTGGAATGCAGCCCTGCCATTTGAAAGGAAGCTTTAGCATTTCCAAAGGGCCTTGTGAAAGCACCTTGGCATGGGAATTCCACCTCGGGGTGGGGGTTTGACAGCTCCTGATTGTTTGGTGAGATTAATAATGGTGTCTGGGTCCTGCACTCCATGCAGTCCAAGAATTCATGGTTCATGGATGGCTTCCTTCATGCTTCATAAGAGGAGAAAAATGAGCCATGTGACAGGGAAATCAGAAATAATATTAGGAATTTTTCAGGGATTTAGTGAGCAGAGCTTCAAGTCCTCTTCATTCTATAGACTTATGAGAGAGAAAAGGAAAATTCCTTTTTTTTTTTTGTACCCTTGCTATAGAACAAACGACTCAGAGCAAGGAAATTTGGCAGCCAAGTGCTTGGTTGTTCTGGTGCCTTCTGTAAGAAATCTGTTTGCAAACACAAGGCAAAAAGGAGGACTAAAAGCACAAGTGAAGGCACAAGTGAAGCAGGGAGCTGCAGCAGGGAGCTGGAGCAGGGAGCTGCAGCAGGGAGCTGGAGCAGGGAGCTGGAGCAGGGAGCTGCAGCAGGGAGCTGCAGCAGGGAGCTGGAGCAGGGAGCTGCAGCAGGGAGCTGGAGCAGGGAGCTGGAGCAGGGAGCTGCAGCAGGGAGCTGCAGCAGGGAGCTGGAGCAGGGAGCTGCAGCAGGGAGCTGCAGCAGGGAGCTGAGGTGGATGTGTTCATGCAGGATTGCAGTTTAGCAGGTGATTTAGTAGGGCATGATTTCACCCAGGGGCATTGGCAGGGCTGTGAGCTATGGCAGTGGATGTGGTGCAGTCTGGTCACAGCCCTGCCCCCATGGATGAGTCAAAGGTCGGTGCAGAGGTGTCTGCAGCAGTGCAGGAGCCATGTGTGGCTGGAGCAGTGAGAACACAGCTGCCTGCCCCAGGAAAGGCAGAGGGGCAGATCTCTCTGGGGAGAGGGCTCCAAGCCTCAGCCTCTCTCAGGCTCCTGAAGTGCTTTTGCAGCATGGAAGGAGCCACACAAATGCTTGTCACAGGAACAGCCCTCAGGGGAGGTGATGGGAAGGAGCAAAAGGCTCCAGGCTGAGGCAGATGCCCCTCAACCTCACCCCACCCGTGCTGATGGGAGCACCTTGTGCCCTTGGCTCCCAGACAGCCTCAGCAGCCACAGCAGATGGGAACAAACACGAGGCACCCTGGAGCTAATTTTCATGATAAACCAATGGCCCTTCTGGGTGATGAGCCTGGAGCTGGCTCTCCACGTGTGCCAGTGCTGCTGCCCTGCAAGAGGCAGTGTCAGAGAGCCTGCTTCAGGCACTGGGAATGTGCCACAGGAGGACAGGATTTCTGTGTCTGCGTTTCTGAAGCAGGGTTCTTGGAAGGGAAAGGAGTGCCTAGAGTCTGTTACTCCCAGGAGAAGCTCATCTGGTCATCTCCATGGTGACTTCACCCTGACCAGGCTGTGGAGCTGTGTCCTCATGTGCAAGTGGTGGAGGTGCTCAGGCAGTGCTGCTGGTGAGACCCTCGTGAGCCATCGTGGCAATTTCCAACAGAGGAATGCTCCTTTTGGGCTGTATTTATATTCTTCTGCTGGCTGGAGACTAAGTTGGCCAAGCTAAGTCCATTCACAGCACTCAGTTTGCTAAACAGGAGGCAAATAAAGACCCAACCCAAACAACAGATGTTTAGTAAACACAACTTCCTTGCTACACACCAGTTACTCAGAGAGGTAAACACTGCCATGCAGGTGTGGAGAATGAGCAGGATAAAGGACAGCTACAAATGTTTGGAGAAGTTAGAGGCTGCTTGAGGCTAAAGTTCCAATGCCAAGCACAGCTCCAGGCTGGGTGGGGAATGGCTGAGAGCAGCCCTGAGGAACAGGCCCTGGGGGTGTGGGGAGAGGAAAAGCTCAAGATGAGGCTGCAGTGTGAGTGCAGCCCAGACAGCAACTGTGTGCTGGGCTGCAGCAAGAGCAGTGTGGGCAGCAGGGCAAGGGAGGGGATTCTGCCCCTTTGCTCTGCTCTCCTCAGACCCCAGCTGCAGTCCTGGGGACAGTTCTGGAGCCCCCAGCACAGGAAGGACATGCAAGTGTTGGAGCCAGTACAGAGGAGGCCAGCAAGATGCTGAGAGGGCTGCAGCAGCTCTGCTGTGAGGACAGGCTGAGAGAGTTGGGGCTCTGCAGCCTGCAGAGGAGAAGGCTTCCAGGAGAGCTTGGAGTGGCCTTGCAGGATGTGAAGGGGGCTGCAGGAAGGCTGGGGAGGGACTATTGACAAGGTCTGGGAATGGCAGGACAAGGGGAATGGGTTTGAAGTGTCAGAGGGGAGCTTGAAAGTGGATGTGAGGAGGAAGTTGTTTGCAGTGAGGGTGGTGAGACACTGGCACAGGTTGCCCAGGGAGGTTGTGGAGCACAGAAGCACAGAAGGGGATCTTTGATCACATTCTGTGCTTCTGTGCTCCACCACCTCCCTGGAGGTGTTCAGGACCAGGTTGGATGAGGCCTTGAGTGCCCTGTGCTAGTGGGAGGTGTCCCTGCCTATGGCAGGGGGTTGGCACTGGCTGATCCTTGAGGTCCCTTCCAGCCTTCCCACTCTATGACTCTAAAAGTTTACATGAGCTGTTACCTCCTCAGGAAACCACACTGAATGAGTTTGCAGAAGTTCCTCCAGCACTGACCTGCTTTGCTCCTCCATTCACATCTCCACTCTGCTCACAAACAGCAGTGCAAACTCCTTTTAAAGAGCTATTTTTGCAAAACATGAATATCACATAAGACCAGAATGGATAGCTGAAATAAAGGGTGATAGCTGCAATATTTTATATTTATAGACTGCTTGCAGGAGATCTGGAGGAGAAGGCACAAAGCCCAAGAAGCATGTGCAGTTTACTGCAAGATGGATAGGCTTCCAGTGTTTGCAGCACTAGCAGTTATTTAGAATGTTTTTCCATCTATTACACTGAGAGTTAGCTCATTGAAAAGCAACTTTGCCTTCTGGAGAGCAGAGATCTTTGCAAGATGGAATGAAGCTAAGGCTCCAGCAAAGAAATCTCCTTGCCTAGCAAACAGAGGGGAGGGAGGAATGCTTGGCTGGAAAAAAAAAACCCAATCTTAACCTCCCCTCCTGGTGTCTGTGGTGGCCACTCCTGCTCCCAGGCACTCTGCCAGCAACTGATGGTGTGCTCAGACCTTGTGTCTGGGAGCTGAGTCTTGGCTCTGGGCATCCTCATCCCCTTTGCTCTGCAGGGTTGGTCATGCCCCAGGCAGTGCTGGCCCAGTGTGGATCCGACCACACTGCCCTGCCCCTTGCCACCACCCAGCCTGCTTGGCAGTGAGGGCATCATCCCCTGGCTGTGCTGTCACAGCAGCTCTCTCCTGCAAGCCTTAACTCATACAGTCATAGAGTCAGAGAGTCAGAGAGTCAGAGAACCATAGAGTCATAGAGTCATAGAGTCACAGAATCATAGAGTCACAGAGTCGAGTCACAGAATCATAGAGTCACAGAGTCAGAGAACCATAGAGTCATAGTCATAGAGTCACAGAATCACAGATGCCAGGGGCTGGCAGCGACCTCCAAAGCTCATCTGGTCCAGCCCCACTGCCAGAGCAGCAGCACCCAGAGCAGATCACACTGGACCACATCCAGACAGTTCTTGAATGTGTCCAGAGAGGGAGACTCCACAGCCCCCCATGGCAGCCTGTTCCAGGGCTCTGTCACCCCAACAGGGAAAAAATTCCTCCTCAGGTTCAGGTGGAACCTGCTATGCCTCATACTCATCCTGTTTTAAACACAGTATCATCATAATCCCAGCTTGCTCTTTTCCTCAATGTCACTGCACTAAGAAGAGCCTAAACAGACTTAAAACTGCCATCAGTGTTCAGCTGTCCTCCAGGTCTGCTGCCACAGCAGGACAGCAGGCATGGGGCAGTGTCTGAGTGGCACTAGGGAAAGGCCTTTGCCAAAGGAGGTGACATTCAGAGCCCCCTGTGGACCAGATGGCTTTGGGAGGTCCCTCCCAACCCCAACCATTGTATGATTCTACCATTGCCTGACTGCCTCAGCCCCTGCACACCTGCCTGCTGTTGCCCTGGCAGCCACCCCCTTTCTGGAGCTGGAGTGCAGGAGGGGGCAATGTCCACACAGTGAGAGCAGGGCTAGAGGGCTGAAACCCCTTGCAGCTCTGCTGCAGCACAGCCTGGTGCCCGTCAGGTCTGCTGGGCTCCTGCAGCCCTCAGCCTGCCCTCAGCCTGCCACTCAGTTCATCTTTATTCAGCATCTGTGCTTAACTTACATCATGACTTGAGAGAGGCTGAAGAACAATGGGAACAGTTTGCTCTGGGGCTGAAACGTCTGGAATGTAAAACCTTCTCCTACCACTCTGCTCTTTCTCTTCCCCCTGTGTCTCATGCATAAGCACAGCCTGCTTTGGGCAGCTGCTGAGTGTGGGGCATTCATCTGCTTCTCTCCATCAGGCGTTTTTCCTTCAGGGGCCTAACTCAGCTTCCTCAAGCTAAAGCCATCCAGGTTGTTTTCCCCTTGAGAAGAGTCTCTCTGCTCTCATTGCTAGGCTGTGGGGGACACCTGCTCCATCCTTGCTGCTCCCAGCAAAGGGAAGGTTTTCCCTGAGTGCTGCCTGCACTTCAGGCTCTGTGCACTGCCAGAGGAGGGCAAGGGGCACTGAAAGGACCAGTGGCCACCAACCTGCTTGTGATGGTTTGGGAGTTCCCTGCCCCCCCAGGGATGAAATCCCCCAGGCTAGACTCAGGCAGCTGGAAGTTAAGGACTGAAGCTCTGATTACATCTCAGCACAAAGTACAAGCAGAGATACACAACAGACAGGAAGAGTCACAGACATAGACAAGTTAAAGGTAACACAGAAACACAATTCCCCTCCCAGCATGAGTCCCAGGAGGGGCTCCCAACCACCCTTCCACCCCTCTGCCTTACCCCAGGGTCTGCCTTATGTGCAAGGTGAGTTTGGAGGATGAGGAAGGGTTAGAAGCAGAGTGATGAGTTGGGTTACACAGCAGCAACAGCCCAGGGAGAAAGCTGCAGCACAGCAGTGGTGGAGGAACAGCTGGAAGCTGAGAGCAGCCAGGGAACCTGTCAGGAAGAGGAGAGCCCCAGAAGGCCTGGAGCAGTGTGTGATGCTGTGGGCTTTGGGGTCACAGGGCTGGGCCCAGAGCTGCTGCTGACCTCTGGGTGTGAAATCCTCTTCTCTTGCCCCTGCAGGAGTGAGAGGTGTGGAAAGGTTTCCTCTAGGAGAGGTTACATTGCTTTTCCTCTTCTCTGAGAGGGAAGCCTGGAGAGCCTGCACAGACCTGGTGCCAATGGAATCATGTTAGTGGACTTTAAATAAAGCTGTGTCTGTTTTCCTCTCTTAAGACCAAGTAACTTATGTTGAGAAACTCACATCTGAACCAAGATACTGGTTTGGGTTTTTGGGTGTTTTTGCTTTGGGCTTAAGCACTGCTTGGTCTAAGAGTTGGAATCAGCAGAGACCACATTCCTGGGGCTGCTGTAGCTGGCAGGCTTGAAGAGTTTAATGAAGTGCAGCAGAGTCATAAAACCACTCAGCAACCTGATGGCAAAGTGTAAAGAGTGAAGAACCAAGAGCAAGGCACTGCCATGGTTGCTAACCTTCTGTGCATGCTTTGCATAGTTGCTGTCTCCCAGCTGCTGGCTGCTTTGTCAAGGGAGGTGGTGCTGGGGAGCCAATGCACTGTGAGCTTGTAGGAAGCACAGCTGGGGACACCCAGGGTGAAGCTGGGCTGGCAAACCTGACAGGAGCCTGATGTTGAGGCTCATGAGCCTCGGGGTCCTGAGGACAGTTGGCCTGGCCTGGCAGGGTGGGGAGGCTCCCCTGGCACACAGGTGAGGAGAGGTGGAGCTGGGGTCACCTGCCTGGGGCAGCAGGGTGGGTGCTCCTCTCTGCCAGCACCCCCACAGCCTGCAGCTGCTTAGCAGCACTGTAAACAGGGAGGTTAAATGGAATTGCTTAAAGCTCAGTTTGTACTTTAATTAAGTGTGTATTAATTTGACTTAGTTGCTGAGCACTGACTGCTTTATGCATTCCTGATTTAATGAGCCAATGGTATGGGGATAAATAATAGATGATGGAGCAGTTCCTCATAGTGTTAGATTTCTCCCTTTTACAACACTTCTAATACATCTCTGCACAAGTCAATTAACTCCTCTGTTTACTCCTGATTGCAGTGATTATTGGGCTTGTGCACATGGAGAGACCTGAGAGAGAAGCCACTGTGGCAAACAGCCAGTGAAAGGCAGCTGGCATGAAGGCATGTCCCAGCAGGGTGGAGGAGGGCTTGGAGCTCAGTGCTTTGGTGAGCTGAAGGTTCAGAATCAAGCTCTTGGTTTCGACTTTGTGCTTTAGGACCCTAAAAAGCTGGGCTGCAGCTCAGCCTGGGGGCTTTGGCTCCGTGCATGCTGGCACCAGGAGAAGTACCATGCTCTTGCTGTAACTTTGAAACCACCTGAGGGTTGTTGGTTTCTGGGCTGCCACCCAGCCCTGGGGGTGCTGGGCAGGAGTGCTGGGCATGACATTGCCTCCTGGTTGAGCAACAAGCCCGAGGAGGCAGTGTCCTGACAGGGAGGTCTGCATTGTGCATCTAGGTTACTGTGATGTGGACTCAGATGAGTCTCACTGTATAGCAGCTCAGTGACATGGTACTGAGCCAGGGGCTGGGGATTGCTGCTGAGAGAGATTGCTGCTGAGGGTGGAGGTGACACACACCTCAGGTACCCTGGCACAGGGAAGTGTCTCTGCTGCTGCTGCTTAGCAGCCCTGTGCCTGGCCTGAGCCTCCAAGCCTGTGGGGACTAAAACCACAGTGACTGTGAGCTGGAGCTGGGTTACTCCAGACAACAAAGGCTAACTCTCAGCTGGCTTGTTCAGGACAGCTGCCAGGATTTGAGTGAAGCCCTGCTGGCACACAGCAGCTGAGGAGGTGAGGAAGCCTCCTCTCTGCTGTGAACACTGTGCCATTGGATCCCTACCTTGTGCTCCTGTCTGAGCTCATTGCAGAGCACTGCAGTGCATGACAAATAATCTTATGCATCAGCTTGTCAGGAGAGCTGCTTCTAAGCAGTATTAAGAGTTATTCATTTGGAAAGTCAGACACTTCTTCCCTGGGGCATATCAGCACAACCTGTTGTTGTTAGCTGTGATGATGTTGATAACAGAGGTGAACATCTGAGTGAGGAGGAGCAGGGAGCAGAGGACAGCAGTGCCAGGATGGGGCCTTGCCACCAGCTGCTCACCTTGCTGTCTGCCCTGCCTTAATCACAGTCCCATCAGCTCCAGCAGTGAATGAGAGGAGGGAAGAACAAATGAGAGGAGATAAATGGATGCTGCAGGAAAAGGGAGGCACGGGGCGGGGGGGGGAGGGCTGTTTAATTCCAGCCTGAACAGCTGCTGAGTTGCTCAGGTTTAAAGACTGCTGCAAGACAGATAGGCTGCTGGCAAGCACCAGTCCATCTTCTTGTCACCTGCTGGGAAGAACTTCATGCATTCCCAAATTTGTGCTGATAATTTGAAGACATCCATTAGAATTTAGAATGCAATGAAAAATGGATGCTTCTGTCCCAGGTCTGCTCACTCTGCTGGGGGATTTGCCTGGCCCTTGTGTTGTAGGAGGCTGGAAGTCTCCTCACAGCTTACCAAGCAGTTCAGTGCAGTGAGCAGGCAGCTCATGCTTGCTGACATGGGAGTGCAAAGGAACATTTGAAATACTCAGAGCTACTCTCACCCTGAGGTTGAAATCCTTTCTTGCCAGCTTGCCTCTGGAAGAGCTTCTTTCTTCCCCTGGCTTTGCAGCAGGCAGCAAGGTTGCCTCACCTGTACCCTGGTGCCACTGTGCTGGGGACATCCCTGTTTGGCTGGGGAGTGACCACATCCCAGTAGCTCATCTCTCATGGCAGTAGTCAGGTTGTTGGATTTGTTTCTGTGCTCTGATAAGCCATGAGGCTTTGCCCTGCTGAGACCTCAT
>VWYK01054821.1:5698-21204 GCA_013399775.1 Semnornis frantzii
CGAGACTGTCAGCGGGAGTCGGCAGCTCTCGCCGGTCTCCATCGGCAGCGCCCCGGGTAGCCGCTCGGCCGCGACTTGCGCAGGGCGGCCCGTTAGCTCCGGGGGGGATTCTGTAGATGTTTTAAAAATCCGCAGCCCCTTTGGGCCCCACGCACCCCTCCGTCGGTGAGCGGGGCACCCGCCGGGCCGCGGGGCACGAGAGGGAGACACTCTCCCCCACCTCTAACTGTGTCCGCCTTCCCTCCCCAGGCAGGGAAACTTGTGCTGGCAGGCGGCCCCGGTGTCGGTACCGGGGGAGGACGGAAGCCTCCGGAAGCAAAGTTCTGTGACACTCCGACTCTGGGTACGATAGCAGTCAGTGCACTACAGAACTTTGTCTCCGGCGGCGGCGGCGGCCCTGGGAGCCTCAGGTGGACACGTCAGTGGCACGGGACGGCCAGCCCGGGCTCCGCCGGGCACCGGCACTGCGCGGCGGCCTCGCAATAAAGTCTGTGCTGTCGTGGCCTCCTGCTCGAGAGTTTTGTTGGGTCTCGTCTTTTCCAGGGTAAAAATAGCGCAGCGCTCGGGTACCCGAGGGGCTCACGGTCAGGCCAGCCCGACCCGTGGAAGTAAGTGGCACTCGGTGCAGCCCAGTCGGTGGTGGCGTTGGGAACGCGCTCGGCGCTGCTGCTAACTGTGCCTCGGTGCGTGTGTGCTGCAGAACAGTGACTGGAGTTGGGTAAAAGGCTTAATGCTTTCTGCAGAAGCCAGCGCTGTGGAGCCTGGGTGTAATGCAGTGCAGTGTGTGCCAGTTCAGCGTTTGGGCCCTGCCTGGCAGCACTGAGGTGCTTTCCTCTTCAGGAACCCCCAGCCCCCCACTTCTGTTGGCTGATAGCTATGACTTCAGGTCAAGCCTCTGTGTCTTCAAAACTGACAAGGTTTGTTGGGAGTCAGCCCTGCAAGGCCTCATCCTTACTGATGCAGGTGGAGGCTTCCAAGGACAGGTGACATTAGTGCAGTTGTAAGCTTCTGTGGTGCATCCTGATTTGGTACCTACACCCTATTGATCATGGACAATGGCTTTTTAAGGGCTGTCGAAGAAAAGGACAAACTCAACTTTCTTCAGTTGAAGTTAGAATCTGGCAGCAATACAGCAGCCAGGCTGGATCTCAGAAATTTTGCAGTTTCTTGTGAGTTTCTTGATACTTAAGCTAAGCTGCGAAGCTCTTGTGTCCAACTTTCCTCTTAACAAGAGCAATATGGAAAATCTGGAAGTGCCAGAGGTCAGGTAGAGCATTAAATAACCATTAAATTACATTAAATAACCAGTCTGTGTTGTAGAGTTTGTTAGCAAGTCAGTCACAGCAGCTGCATCATATTGTGGGTACACTGCTTTTATATTTACATATGTGCATATATGTGTCTGCATGTACACACTGTTTTGTGTTGGCTTTTTGTAGCTAATGATCACTTTGGGCTCACTAGAAACCTGAGTCAACTTTTCCTTTCTGCAGATCTGAGCAGAGAAAGTACAGCAAGATTATATAGTTTGTGGAACTGGGCTGGAAACTGAAATGCTATTCTAAGTACACGCTTTTTAGCTCAAACTGTTTAATCAAGGGGTAGGTAAAGTGAGGAGCACTTACTGTATGGCAGCCCATGTGACCAGCTAGGGCTATATTTGGATGCTGGAGGTTTAAGGAATCCTTTTTGCTAACCATTTTTGGCCAATTGCCTGCTGCTTTATGTTGTGTGGTGTGACATCTGCTAAAAAGGACTTGGAAGTCTGGTGTCTGCAACTGTTTAATCAGTGCAGTTACAGGGAAACACCTTGTACTGTCAGACCTAAAGCCTTTCTCTATTTAATTTAGGGGTGGTTCCTGCCCTACTGGGATATTTAATGCAAACTGCAGTTTCCAACAGTAAATAGCTTTTTGTGGGGACTAGAGAAGGGGGCATTAGATCTTATAAAAGGCTTCTTAGATACTCAGATTTGGTGGTTAAAATTCTAGATTATTGCAGTTCTGGAAACCCACACACTGGAGCCTATACTCACTCTTTCAGGGTAAATGTGACCTAGTCAGACCTTAGCTTATTTCAGTGTAATTCAGCCCAGAAGAGGGGGGACAGGATCCTGAAGTCTTTTGTACTGGACTGAGTGATGGCAGATATCAAAACTCAGCCCAGCTGTGTGGGGAGTGATGAGTTTGTCTGCTTTCTCTGGACACATTTCAGTTGGAGCCAATTTTCCACCTGCTTTAGTTCACCAGTGGTCAAACTGGCCAGCTATGAAGACAAGGTGAGTAATACTTTGCCTCCTGGTAGCCCGTATTTGTCCTTGCCACATGTCTGCAGCATGTTGTACCTCCTGTCCTACAAGTCATACTTGAAAAATGACCTTTTGGTGACATGCTTTGGTGCAGAAAACCACGTGGCCTTCAGGTGAGACTAGAAGAGAGCTCAGCACTCCTGATTGTCTTTTATTATGCACTGAAATGTATATGATCACATAGTCTGGAATTTGAGCTTGCTTACTTCATTGCAGTGTAAGACTCAAAGCTTGAGGCGTGGGGTGGTGTTTGAGGCCTTGCATGGGAATGTTTTAACCTATCAAACTCTGCTCTTGAATAAGTTGATATGGGAATTAGGAAGGGAAAACAAACTGCTGATGCTATTTAAAGTCTGAATGCCCAAACTCTATAACTGCATTGATTAAACTTACTTTCCAGTGACTTCTTGGCACCTTCTGCTGAGTGGTGCATCACTGGAGATGTACTCTAAACTGCTGTGGTTTTTGGGTGCTTTTTGACACTTACAGAGTGTCTATTCCAATTACTGTGCTTTCCTCATTGCAAGGGTGGCAAATGAGCATGCAAAGTAAACTTCATGAATCTCCAGAATGGTAGAGGTCTGTTATCTGAAGGGGCAGAGATGAAGGAAGTTATACCCACCTACTTACTCTGGAGAACTAGGAAAGGAGTTCATGTCAGGGACTCTGAAGGTTTGGGCTGAGTGCAGCCCAGGCTCCCTGCTCTATTGATCTAGCTGTATGTCCATGCTGGACCTCTGCTGTAGAGTCTGAATTCAGAAAAAGATGGTGTAAAAACATAAAAGCTGTTATCTTGTGCATCTTTGTCAGGATTTCTTTAGTCTTAAGATTTATGTCTGGGAGTGTGCCTGTTAGTGTGTGACGAGTGAACAGCTGAGAGTACAGGGAATATAGAGTCAAGGTAAGCTGCCCAGCCTGTATCTGGTCAGTCTCAGGATGCCACTGGACCTGATGGAGTTAATCGGTGTGCTTACTCTAACTTCCAGAGATCAGATTTTGAGCTAGTGATGCTTTAAGGAAAGACCTATCTCTTGTGCCTGTAACTCCAAATGCTGTCAGAGCTGAAAAGCACAGGTTTTTCACCTGCTTTTCCATAGAACTTGCACTGTTTCACTAGAAACAGCAGCAGACTTGCTGACTTCTAGCAACTGTATGATAAACAATTTATAAATAGACCATAGAGCCCAGTGAAATGCAAATAAAGTATTGGAAGTCATGAGCTGACTCCAAAAAATGCTGGGATATTTATGTGCTGTCTGGGCAGCTCTGTTCAAGAACTTCTTGGGATCTGTGTAGACTTTAAGCGCCTCAGAAGCCCACCCAGAGCAGTGGTTTCAGGAGTCTTGTTTGTTGAGCTGTCAGTGGCAGTGATGGTCTTTAAGTCTTGGGACAGCAGCGTAGAAATGCATTGCAGGATACCTAAGCAACACAAGGCTGCATGTGCTTGTCAGCTGCAGAATGAGAAGCAAAGGTCAGTGCCACCATGCAGTGAAGGATTTGCCTTGTAGTTGGAGATGGAGAAGGCAAACCTGTGCCTGGCAGAAAAAGAGCATTGAGCTGAGAGTGAGTGGAAACTGGAACTGCTGAGCAGTCCCAAGTTTATTTTCTGTTTTGCTCTGTGAGTGAAGTTAGGAGGACTTGGCAAATGTCATTGAAACAAGGCTATCCTCTTGCTTTATGAGACAGGCTACGACCTCAGCCACGTGTCCGTTGTGATTCCTGTACTCAAGAAATAACCTTTGCTGTGACCAGGGTGGGTTTGGGTTGGTTTTGTTTTAATACCAGTGCTAATGCTACTGAAAATAGCTTAATGCACTTGAATTTGCATTTAAGATACAGGGGATGTTGTGCTGAAACCCCTCATACTAATTAACTGCACAACAAGGCATCTGAAACTTGGCTTGATGTAACCAACACAAAAGTAATTCCTCGATGGGCTTGTATTTAAAGTTTCTAAAATGAGTCTACAAAGTCCTGAACTCTAGGAAACAAACCAGCATTAAACTGAGGAGTGATTGCTGCTTTGGTTTGTATGCAGTTGGGCTATGAGCTAATGCTTTTGTTTTGTCTAGTGGCATTATTTACCCTCTCTGATGGTCCTTACCTGTTAAGTTTTCAAAACTAAGTTCTTCCACCAACAGTTAGTCTCTTGCAGAGCTCCTGTGAATGCTCTTCAGCTGTAGTAAAATGATGCATTACTGCTTTTAATAAAATTCTCAATACCTAATGTTTGTTGGCTTGGACAGTAAAATCCTTAATGTGTTTTGTCATAGCTTGCAGGGGCACTCATTTGGGGAGCATCATTAGCAGTACCAAAGACTCAGACTAATGAGCAGCAGTGTATTTAAGGTGCATGAGCAGTCCTATTTAAGCCAAAGCTGTTACTACTCTGCATTTTGGCAGCTGGGTGACTTTGGAGGTGTCTCAGTTCACGCACAGGCAGTAAGCTCAGCCACAGTGGGTGCTGTTGCTTTTGCTGTACTGACACCCAGCTCCTGTTAGTAAGCCCCAAATTGTGACCTGACCAGTTCCTTCAGCTGCTGCTTCCTTGCAAGAGGCAGAGAAAGGATGAGCTTCCTTTGGGGAAGTGCAGAGATGCAACAATTGCCTCTCGTCCTTCAGTTCTCCATTCACAAAATGAAATGCAAGAGGCTCTCTGAACATCAGGAAGTGTACTCAAGAGTAACCAAGTACTGGCTCAGGGTGCCCGGGGATGTGGAGCCCTTACCCTTGGAGATACTAAAAAAAAAAAATCATCTGGATGGACAATTGGCTGTAGCTGCCCTTGCTTGATCAGGGCAGTTAGCCCAGATGACCTCCACAGATCTGTTCCAAACCCAATGATTCTGTGTGAGGCTTTTCCTGACTTTTTATACCAAGAAAATTAACTTCCCTGTTTTTTTCTTCCCATCCCACAATTTCTTCCAATGCTGCTTATTGTCATGTGAATAATCCTTTCATGTATAAAGCAGAGGGGAAAGGGCTGCAAGAAGATCAATATTGCTCTGAATAAATGGGAAGAGCATAGTGATCAGATTTGACTTGGGTGTGTTAATTAGTTTGAATTGAGGTTTGAGTGTATAAAGCAAAAATGGGATGCAACCAGAAGTATGTTCTTGCTTTAACCCTTATGAGTAGCAAAGTGCATAATTAAATGTGTGTTTAATGCAGAGGGATCCTCACTTCTCTGGTTAACTAATAAAATCAAGTGGGGTTTGTTCTTCAGTCTTGGCTGGGCCCAAGAGAAGAAGCAGCTGAAGCTCAGAATTCTTTTCCATAAAGCTTTCCCAGTGCAGTGATGTTTGTAGACTGACAAAATGTTCCTACTGTGATTGCAGCTCTTAGCCAAGCCATGCACTGAGACTTGCCCTCTTGCCCCTCCACCAGGGGAAATTAGCTGTGCTGAGGTGCAGAAAGTCACAGAAAGGGAAATGTGATTTGCCATGCCTGTAGGAGTGGAGGACCTCGACAGGGCAGAAGTTTGATGAGGTGAGGATTTGCTGCAATTGAAGGTAAAAGGAGCTCTTAGTGCTTCTCCCTTGCTAAGTAGTGTTGGGTTGGCATAAAGGCTTCAAAAACTAGCACAGGGTATCTGCTTGGCTGCTCTGACTTCTTTTCAAGGTCACTCATGTTTAGTCTTCAGGGAGTCGCATTGCTGTAGCCCACACATAGCCATTAAGGGAAGAAGCTGATAGTGGAGATCAAGCCTGGGAGAAAAGGTGCATTTCACACTGCTTGTTAAAACTTGCAGTCCTTGCCTCGAAGGGCAAATATGCTGGAGAATATTTGCTTTGAGGCTGTGTAGTATACTGCACTCTGCAGCTGTGGAGTGAGGAAGATGATGTAAACAACTGGGGAGGGAAGCAGAAAGGAGGGGAGGTAAAGGCAGAGGACAGTAGGTGCGAGAGGCTATGCATGATGCCAGAGGAGCAAGATTTAGCTTCTGCTGTGAACTTTGATGTCCATGTGATTGAGATTTGGTAAGCACTTTCCAAGATGTTAAACTTAAACTAACAGACTGTACATTGACCAAGCAAATTTGGGGGCCTTATGTGTAATTACACTGTGTGAAAGGAGCCTCTGCTGATTGACATGTTCGGGTACTGGGTGAAGTTTAATGTTCATTAAAATGCTATACTTTAATTCACAGCATAAAAGGCTGTGTTACATATCTGAAAATAAAAGTGGACTTCAAATGCTGAGTTCTTAGTGGATTTATATGGTACAATAAAGACCCTATTTCAAATATAGTTCAGCTAAACCAGTGAAAATGCACTCAGCTGTTGGCAAACAAGCTGTCTTCTGTAGAGAGAAAAAGATGCTACAGAGCACTGCAGAGAAAGCAGAGCTGTGCTTAGTGCTGGCACAGTAAGAAGTGATGCCAATAAAAGTGCTAACTGAGAAGGGAAGGCTTAATGCTCAGAGGCAATGTAAGTGACTGAAGAAATCCATGGGTGATGACAGCTGTGGTGTCCAACCTGGTGTCTTCTTGACCAGCCAAACCCAAGATACAACTGAAAAGCAGGGGATAGCACATGAAAGCAAAATTTAGTGACCAAAGAATGCTGCCTTCACTCTGGATCACTCCTAAAAACAAGGAGAAAGCAGGATTAAGCCTGCAGGAGGGAGTTTTTCTCATAAAAGTTTGGGGTTTTTTTCCACAAAAAAAAATATTTTAAAACAACCTGATTGATTCATTCTCAGCCATGGGTTTATGCACAGGCTGCTTTGTTGAAATATCAATTTTGTAGCTTAATTAAGAATGATCCTTTCCATGTGGATTTGATTAATGAACAAGAATAAAAATCCTATGAAAACTGGATCCTGTCTTTCAGAGATTTCAGTACTTAAATAGTGTGTTCTTGGCTTAACATGAAGCACCCAGTTCTGGATTGCATTGTCTGAACCATGTTGTTTAAATTTTGGGGTTAAATTTAGTTGTCACTGGGATCAAGCAAACAAATGGGAAGATAGGGAGGCAAACCTTAGCTGCTGCATATAAAAGAAGCAAGCAGTGGAAGCAGCAGCACAGCTCAGAGCGTTGATCACTGAGATGCTCTGTTCAGCACTGTATGGGCTGTTCCCCACGTCCAGGCAGCAGCAGCCAGGCTGGTGAGAGCATGAAAAGTTTGTGACTGAAGGCTCACACTGATCTCCATTACAGCAGTTTGAAATCTTCGTGCTTAAATCATGCTAAATCAGTAGCTTATTTTTAGGGTAATGTTAAAAAGCTGAGCTTTATATAACCATCTTAAGCTCACTTCTGATGCACGAAGACAAACCTGCTGGTGAGAGTCACTGCTTCGGCGTAGAGGACAATAAGCAGCAGAGGTATTGGCAGTTGTATAGAGCTTCCAGCAAAATGCTGTCACTGACTCACATTCAAAGTTATGGGTTGTGAAAAGAAACCCATCCAAATACTTCGGGCTGCAAATGGATTTTACAGTCTCCAGACTAAAATAATTGCCCTGCTCTAAGAATAAAAACCATTTGGGAGAGGAGTTGCTGTTGGATCATTCTCTGGCAAATTGATGCCATTTATTCTACTTCAGAAACTGGTTTTGTGGAGAGGGAAAAAAAAAAAAAAGTTTAGTGATATGTGATTATCTAAATATATGCATGTAAACACAGATGTATGTAAAAAGTATGGCTTTAGATTATGATTTCCTTTTTTCCAAGTGCATGGTATACAGGAGGGATCTTTTCTGCACAGATTTTTTGCTTAGTCAAAAACCAACTCCACGCAGACACTAGCATGTAGGCTTTTTGAAGTGAGATTTGCTTGCACCATGTTGTCACAAGAGAGTGCTTGCGTGCAGGGGAGAAGCAACACCTCTGTGTCACACTGAGCAGGGAACGGCAGCGCTGCCAGCCTGGGGAATTCCTCCTGAGCAGGGAGTGCTTTCCGGCAAAAGGTACTTCTAGTCCAGACCAGTCTAGTCCCAGTCCCTTGAAGAAAAGGGAACAGGGGAAAAAAACAACAAAAACAAAACAACAAAACGAACCCCCCCCAACACAAACAAACAAAAAACCCCACCAAACAAACCAACCAACCAAAAAACCAAAACCCACATACAAAAAAGCCAAAACAAAAACCTCCACAAACCAAAACTCTCACACACACACACAAAAAAAAACCCCAAGACAAAACAAATGCCACCAACCCAACCAAACAAAAAAAAAAAACAAACAAAAAAACAAACAACAAGAAACCCAAACAAAAAACACAAAACCCACAAAAAACCCAAACAAACAAAAAAAACCACCCCAAAACAAACAAAAAGCCCCAAAACCCACCACCCAAAACCTGAAGAAGAATTAAGAGGTGACATACACTGCTCAGAAAAAAATAAAGCAGTTGGTAAGAAAGTTTAGAACTGTGAACCCCTGCAAGAATGAGGAAACTCAACAAGAGTAGATTTGCCATCTAGTTGGTGTAATTTTTTTAATTTTTATTTTTAATTATGCAAAGTATTTTTGTCAAGCAGGGAGTAAAAGTCAAAAACGTGAGAGCAAGCACACAAGGAATGTGCTGTGCAGAGGCATGCAGCTAAACGTTTTCCATTGCTCGGGAGGCGCAGTTAGGCTGCAATGTGTCTAACACAATTGGGTTTGGGAGTGTTTGTAGGTCGGCTCGGCCCCATCTAGTAGCTGTTCTCAGGGTCAGGGCTGTGCCACTGCTGCAGGGATATGCTAAATGATAGGGGGCAGAAGGAGCTGCGTGGAGACTGAGCGATTTTGGAAGCAGCTGCTAGGTGTAAAGGGCGTTAGGTTTTTGTTTAACCAAAAGACGCGGGTGAGAAGCTGGACTGGCGTGGAGGCAGGGAGGAGATGACATCGTTGGGGATCTGGCGTGCCTGAAGGTGGTGCAGAGCCTCTGAGAACGGAGGAGTGTGTGAGGAAGTTTGCGTCTGACGTGGCTGCTTGAATCATCAGTTGCCAAGCAAGGCTGCGAAGATGCCAAGTGTCGGTGAGATGCAGACCTTAATGCAGAGCGTGAGGAGCTGGAGGCAGTTGTTAATAGAGACACAGCTACGGCCCGCGATGGTGCAAAGCACAGGGCACAGCCCGGCCAGAGCTGCTGTCGAAGGTGGAGCCTGGTGACTGAGGTGGTAACAAAAGGGTGATGCATCCGCAGAGGAAAGCAGCTTCGGCTGTAATCCAGAGGCGTGAGGAGTTTGGTGCCGGGTCCTGACCCGCCCTTATCTCAACTCACTTCCCCTGCTCGCCCAAATGGGCTGGAGAATGCTGCCTCGTAAACTGACAAGGCACACAATCTGCAAGCTAGCGCAGACGTGTTGCAAATGTGTCCTCTAGGGCGTTTAACTCAAGTGCTGCCAAGCAAAAGCCTCAACCTCTGCTCTCTTAGACATCTACCTTGCTTTTGGGGGCGGGGAAGGGGAAGACACTGAGCTGAGCTGCAGCTCCGGAGCCGGTCTTTCAGAAGACAAATAAGGTTACCCGTGGCAGGGACACATTGCTTGGCTGCAGCACTGTGGATGGAGACATCCTTGGATTTGGAATGTCTTTCAAAGCCTTTTCAGCGGCTGTCCCCATAGTAGTACAGAGGAGCATTTGGAGTGAGGAAAGTTACTTAGGGACTGACAAGCCTAAGGAGGCTTGGAGACAGTTTATATGGACTTAAAATGAATAAATAACCAATTGCATAAGCTGAAAACAGGAGCAAGTGTCTGTGCTTGATCTGTGTCCAAGACTTCTGCTGGTGACATGGATGCTCCACTGTGTATTGCCATGCCCAGCTTTCTGTGGGCTCATGATGAGCATGACCCAGCCTTCTCTTGATAGAACCTTCAATGTCTCTATTCCTGCCCTTTACTGGAGTGCCAGACTTACTCCTGCAGTGGGCCTCCCGTTTCAAGGCACTGCTCCTCTTGCCTTACTGAAGCACTGACACATGGCTGACTACAGGAGGGTGCTGGTTTGGGAGTTACCCACCCCCACACTCTATGAAATCACCAGACTAGGCTCAGGCAGATGGAAGTTAAGGACTGAAGCTTTGTATTCACAGCTCAGCACAACATACAAGCAGATATTTACACAATATGCATGGATATCTACAGAAATACACAAGGTAAAGGTAACACAGAAACACAATTCCCCTGCCAGAAATGAGAGTCCCCAGGAGGGGCTCCCAACCACCCTTCCACCTTCTTTCCACCCCTCTACCTTGTCCCATTATCTGCCTTACTTGCAAGGTGAGTTTGGCGGATCAGCAAGGGGAGTTAGGAGCAGAGTGCTGAGTTGGGTTACACAGCAGAAGCCCAGGGAGCAGACACACTGACTGCAACAGAGAGACTCTCTGTGTTATCTGTGTTATCTGTGTTTGTGTCCTCATTTTTATACATCTCAGCAAGCCTCTGAGTGAAGCAGACATCACCACTGCTCGCTTTTCACAGCCTATAATTTTTTTTTTTCCATTAAAATATTCCAATTAGCCTCAAACCAGCACAAGGAGCTGGCTCTGGGTTGTTGGAGCCGGTGGCTGGGCAATGTCTATGCCCAGGAAAAAGGCACATTTCAAGTAATTCGAATTTGCAAAGCTGCTGATATGCATCTTTTTACCCATCACAAGAAAAAATGCAGATATTTCACTGTAGCTTGTTTGGAGCTGTTACAGTTTTTGCTTTTCAACAGCCCCGGTCCCCATTCAACAATGCAGAAGCTTGAAACTTGACACATCTCAGTGTGAACTGCAAAGGAAAATGCAGAGCACCACAGGGGTTAAGGTGCTTACTGGCCGGGAAAGAAAGGAATGGCAACAGGTAGCAGCCAAATGCAAAATGACTGCTTCTGGCCTGCAGCAATTTGGCCTGGGAAAGGTGCCCTGCTAAAGAGTTGCAGTAACAAGGCAATCAATCCTGAGCATGGCCATGGGCAAGATCTGCACAGATAACCCTGTCAGTCCGGGGGGTTCTGTGTCACACTGCCCATAACAGGTACATCCCTTGATGTGCCAGAGATGTTCGTGGCCCACAGCGTCTCCTCCTGTTTGCCTCTCATTTATTCGTGGGGGAACACAACCCAAACCCAGCTTTTCACTTCGGCGCTTTCAGGACAAAAAGGTGCCTGCAGTGTACTATCAACAGCCTTCAGCTGCTCAAAACCAGTCCTCCCTGTGGTTGTTCAATTCCTTATTCTTGGGTTTAAATCAGTTCAGCTCTGCCAAGAAGAAACATATTGATGAGTTATTTGGTAAAGGCTCGACTCGAATTTGTCTGTTTTTCAAGCAGATACTAGACTGCAAATGCTTTATGAAGCATTAATCAAGTTATTACTAACCACAGCCTCACAAAGAGGAGCAGCAAAATCTCAGATTCCCTGTGTGGATTTGAACTGTGTAATCATGGCAAACAAACAAACGAGCCCCAAACCAACCCAAAAACCCAAAGCCTAGCACCCAAAATGGTATAGATGAGGTCACTCATCCAGCAGCATGATCACTTAGAAAGGTTCTGCTGAGATGATATATATTCATGTGCTCATGTTCATAGTTAGAAGGCTCCTTGCCCACCCCCACTCCCCCCTTTTTTTTTCTTTGTTTAAGTACTTAGTGTTGTCTTAAAACCTAAGCTGTCTTTTTAGGTTTTAAAACAAAACCACAACCTCCTGTCTTGCTGGGATGGAATCAGAGAGCAGCCACGGGCTGTGGGACATCAGCAGTTTGGGGGCAGCTGGCCCGAGGGGGGCTTGCAGCTGTATCCCATGCCAAAAAAGTCTGACTCGTTGTAAAGGGGAAAGTTTGCTTCCTGCCTGGGACCCTCTGGTCCCTACTCTTCGTTCTTCTGAGGACTGCCTTCCTGTTCAGTGTGAGCACCAAGCTTTCACCGGGCTGAGTACAACTCTGTGTACTGTATATGCAGTGTTGGGATCAGTTTTGCTGTTTCATTACATCTGTTTTCATTTTTGGGTCTCATCTCCTGTTCCTGATTCCCCTTCTCTGCTGGGGAGGGGTCGTGGTATGATAAAGCAGCTGCTATAGTCCAGCCTTAGATGCAGGCTAAACAGATAAGCCTTAGTCCAGTTCTTTCATAGAAGGCTGTGTTGACACTTGAAAACTGCTGAACAAAACCCCAACAACCAGCCCAAACTTTCCATTCCAGGATAAATGATTCTTCACCTTTAAATGCAGAGCTCCTCAGCTTTAGTAATTTGTAGTATGAGCATTATTCATCTGAGCTCCTGCACTAGAATATTTATAACCAAGAGCAGGAGAAGTGAAAGACATCAAGCACAGGAAAATTTCCTTCCTCAGTACTGAGAGGTATCAGCTGCTCCTGTTCATTAGCGAGGGTTGTGCAGCAGGACTCTGCAGTAGGTCATGCAGTGGCAGCTTGGTGATTGGTTTTGTATGAGGTATTAAGGGCCAGCCCTTGAAAACCAGCATTAGTGTGTGATGTCAGGCAGTCAGATTGATCTGGCACAGAAGAAACTGCCTTGCACCTCCCTTGTGCCTCTGAGGCAGCTCAAACCAGGGCAGAAAAGTACAATGTGGGTGAACCCTATTATTGCATCAAGGCCCTTGCTCACCTGTCCAGTTCTGGACCCCTCCATTCAAGAGAGATGCTGAGGTGCTGGAAGGTGCCCAGAGAAGGGCAGCAAGGCTGGGGAGGGGCCTGGAGCACAGCCCTGTGAGGAGAGGCTGAGGGAGCTGGGGGTGTGCAGCCTGCAGAAGAGGAGGCTCAGGGCAGAGCTCATTGCTCTCTGCAGCTCCCTGAAGGGAGGTTGTAGCCAGCTGGGGTTGGGCTCTGCTGCCAGGCACCCAGGGACAGAACAAGGGGACACAGTCTCAAGCTGTGCCAGGGCAGGTCTGTGCTGGATGTTAGGAGGAAGTTGTTGGCAGAGAGAGTGATTGGCATTGGAATGGGCTGCCCAGGGAGGTGGTGGAGTGCCCATCCCTGGAGGTGTTGAAGCAAAGCCTGGATGGGGCAGTTAGTGCCATGGTCTGGGTGATTGGCTGGGGCTGGGTGCTAGGTTGGGCTGGGTGAGCTTGGAGCTCTCTTCCAGCCTGGCTGATTCTATGATGCTATCCAACCACTGCTTAAGTTTGGAAACAAACTCTGCTGCAGTGCTTCCAACCCTACCGTTCTATGATTCTGTGTGCACCATCCCATTTCCAGCTCTCAGCCATCCAAATGCACAGGAGTGACAATGGCAAACAGTGGGTAACATTTTAAAGACTGAAGCAGAAAATCAGATGAATGTCCTTGTCCTCAAGTACTCCATGTATATGACTCTGTTTTGGGGAGTTGGGTTTTTGTTTTTGTTTTGTTTTGTTTTTTACCTTCCAAAAAATAGTAAAAACTGAACAGAATAAACTATCTGAAAAGTACAGGTCAGGTGGAGCTCAAAGCTCAGGAGACAGTTCCCAGGACTGTTACTGTTAATTCTGTTCATCTGCTCTGTACCTTCTTGTGTCATTGGTTTTTCTTTTGTTTCATTGCTGGCTATCTGTGGAGCAGGGAACAGTCCAGTCCCTCCTAGCAAGAAGTAACAATGATCTTTTAAAGCCCCACATCTGGAGGAGTCATAAGCAGCACTGTGGTTGTGTAGCAGCAGGCCAGCACTGCCTGTCCCCCTGCAGGTCTCAGTCCTCCCTTGGCAATGGTCACTTTCTTGGCATGTACTTGTGTAGTAGTAAGTGATGAAGGCTTCCAAGTGCTGCTCTAAAAGTACCACTAGCAGAACAGATAATAGCAGTAACCATGGACTGGGTGAAAAACAGCATGACCATCCTCCAACTGGGTTTTCTTTGGCATTGGAGCCACTAATCCCCATCAGCCTGGTTCTATTTTGTGGTCAGCCACCCCCAGCAGTGCCAAGTGAATGTTAGATGTTATTAAGCTCATTAGACAAGTGGTGAAATGTCTCTTCTCCTCACCTTCATTGAGAGAAGACACTTAATAGGCTGCTTTGGGACTTATTTTTTTGGTAGCAGAGAGGGAACTGAATTGTGAGTGTGGCTTTATTGCTGCTGATGAAGTGCTGCAGGACTCCAGGTGCATTCCTCTCTCTGAATGGCCCTAGCAGAGCCTTTCCAGGACGAACGTGAGGCAAGGGTGGCCCTTGTGAGCCTTTAAGCTGACACCTTCCACCAGCTCTTGCAGAAGCTGACTGAGGTTCTTAGCAAGATGTAATGAACACTGTGCAACTTGTGGTTTGGGCACTACTTCTGTGGATGCCCTCCTGTCCCACTGAGTGGGAAGCTGGGATACAGGCACCAGGCAGAGCAGTGTCCTGGTCTAGCTGGGACACAGGCACCAGGCAGCAGCAGTGTCCTGGTCTAGCTGGGACACAGGCACCAGGCAGCAGCAGTGTCCTGGTCTAGCTGGGACACAGGCACCAGGCAGCAGCAGTGTCCTGGTCTAGCTGGGACACAGGCACCAGGCAGAGCAGTGTCCTGGTCTAGCTGGACAGAAGCATCAATGGGACAAGGACCAGACCTGAACTTCAGCACTAAAGCAGCTTTGAAGGCTGTGATACTCGTCAGGATCTGGCAGCAAACAGGGGTAATGGATGCAAACCACTCAGCTCAGTCCACTCCACACAGCTGCAAACACTCCCAGAATTCTCCCTGCCATGCAGCCCTTAGCAGAACCCACTCCTGATATCAGTAACCTGACTGGCAAGGCATTCTTGAATTCATTTTCTTCTTTCAATAGCTCTTGAGGCTTTCAAATACCTGAGGGGACTTTGCCCAGTTCAGTCACCCTTGTGACACTTGCTGTTCCTCACTCACAACCTACAAAAACTGCACTTTCTCATGGCTGCTGCTGTGCTGCTTCTCTCACAAACCCCATGTTCTTCCCTAGGGTGTAGGAATCCTCCCAGTTATCCTAACCACTTGGCATTAAAAGCCAAAGCCAGGCTAGCTATGGAATGATATCATAAAGCAAAGGACTAAGAGCCAGGCTGCTGAAGCTCCAGAGGAAGACAGTGCAGGAGCTAACCTCCTGCTTATCTAGGAACACCAGCACTTGACAGGAGTGTTTGGAGGCAGCAGAAGCTGGTTCCATTTTACAGGAACTCAAAGGAGCAACCCACAGAGCACAATGCTGAAGCAAATGGCTGCTTTCCTCCCAAGTCCTCCAACCTAATTTGTGGAGAAGATGCTTTGCTCCCTCAGGAGGTCAGACAGTGTATTTTTAAAGGAAACTCTAGGAATATGGGGGGGGGGGGG
>VWYK01054821.1:21240-34002 GCA_013399775.1 Semnornis frantzii
GGGGGGGAATAAACTGAGAAATCCTTTTGCAGTGGGAGCAGTTTAACTGCACTGTTGGTGATGCAGGCTGTTGGTCTTCCTCCAGAGAGGAAAGCATTCAAATAAAGATCAGCCCTGGGAGACTTTTCCATCCATAGGGCAGCTGAATTTGAGTGAACCCCAAATGGATTTCAAGTAATCTACTCTGTACAATCAAGACAGGGATTGCCTTGAGATGCTTAATAAATGGTGACATCTATTCTATGAATTCCTGATAGCTAACAAAGAGGGAGGATTTCCCAGAGGAAACACCAAGAAAGTTTGCTCCTTTCTTTTCCTTACAGTTTCTTAGCTGCCCACACTGCCTGTGCCACTTTGTATTGAAGGTGCTCATAGTCTCCTTAAGGAGAGCTAATGCAGAGCTTCAGTCTGTGTCCCTTTTACTGCTGGCCCTCCGTGCTGAGGGAAGCAGGGAAGTTAAGCAACCCTTCACATACTGTAAAAGGTTTAATCCATCATCCCACTCACACATGGTTTATGGGAGTGCTGTGGTGCCTGCTGACTTAGGACACTGATCCATCACTTCCTATCTGCCAGCCTGGCAAGCAGCAATCTGTTAACTCCTTCCTCATGCACCCTGGGGATGTGCCCATCAGGCCAAACACCCAAGAGCTCAGAACACTCCTCTTGGGGCAAAGAGCATCTGAACAAATCCTACATGAAAATGGGAAAAGCAAGTCTATCCTATAAAATCTTTTTAAAACTAAAACCTGCTGAATTCTGCAGGATTTGGAGCAAATATGCCAGGAACAGGCTTCAGCCACTCATCAGTTAACTGGGAATGCTGGCTACACTTCAGGAGATGTGACTTATGATTCAGTGTGTTTATGCCTCAGGTGTGGCACTTGCAACTTTCAATCGTTGCCTGGAAACTTTGCACATACTTGAAGGCCTGCCCCTGTTGCAGGCATTGATCCTTAGCTGCCACCAGGCTTGCAGCTGGCCAATGTCTGTAATTAAGAATCATAGAATGGTAAGGTTGGAAGGGACCTCAAGGATCATCCAGTTCCAACCCCCTGCCATAGGCAGGGACACCTCCCACTAGCACAGGGTCACTCAGGGGCTCATCCAGCCTGGCCTTGAACACCTCCAGGGAGGGAGCAGCCACAACCTCCCTGGGCAACCTGTGCCAGTGTCTCACCACCCTCACTGCAAACAACTTCCTCCTAACATCCACTTTCAATCTCCCCTCTGACACTTCAAACCCATTCCCAGACCTTGTCAACAGTCCCTCCCCAGCCTTCCTGTATCCCCCTTCAGATCCTGCAAGGCTACTCTAAGGTCTCCTGGAAGCCTTCTCCTCTCCAGGCTGCAGATCCCCAACTCTCTCAGCCTGTCCTCACAGCAGAGCTGCTGCAGCCCTCTCAGCATCTTTGTGGCCTCCTCTGGACCTGCTCCAGAGCAGCCTCTGGTGGAGCCATGGGTGGGTGTGGGTGTCAGATGCTCCCTGGGAAGCCCTTTGGCTACCCCACAGTCAAGGCACATAAAGCTTATGTGTACAGCCAAGGTCAGCTCTGTAGCTGTTATTGGTTTCCTTGGGGGTGCCACTGCCCTCCTTTCCCTGCCAGGGACCTTCCTCTTGCATGGGCATGAGCCAAGTTTCTTTCCACAGCTCCTCCAACACAAAGAATAGTGGTGGAGAGCATCTGTGCAATTGACCTTTGGAGGAGAGCTCCCTGGTGCTTCTTCCTCATCAGGCTTCTGGTCTGCTGCTGGCTTCTCTTTTGGAGATCAGCTGTGCAAATTCAGTATCCTGCTGGCTTGGGTAGCCACTGCCCCCCAGCTCCTCAGAGGCAGAGGTGGGCAGACACAATAGCACACATTGGTGTGGCCTGGCATGGTGGGCACCCTTCCCTAGCCCACCGGGCTGGGGGCTGGGCTCGGATGCAGTGTGTGACCATAAAGAGGTAGTGCTGTGGCAAACTGTTCCAGGAGAAGGTTTCCTCTGGCTGAGTGCTCACAGAGATGCAGGCTCCCACCAGAGGTCACAGATGCCCAAAGCTACTCTGGGTCACTTTAATTAACACCTGTGCCCATTCTGTAAAGTGAGCTTTTTCCCCACAAAATTCAATTAAACTCAACTGGGTGGCTGCTGAGGACAGTCATTGCCTTCCTACCGAGGGCCTTGCTTTTGTATGCACATAACAGAAGCTTGGGGGTTGAGGTAAGTGTGATCTGAGTAATTTCCCTCATCTGTGGGAAAGGTAATTTCTAAATTGTCCTTGTTTTGGTCATTCATCAGACCTCAACAGCCTCAAGGTCCCATACTGTTGCTCTCATGGAAATACCATCTGTAAAATGCTAGGCAAAATTAGTTTATCCTATCTCTGTTTCCGTGCTCCAAATGCATTTGGCACAGGGCTTTGGTCTGCAGCAGTTTCTGAAGCATCTCTGTTTCAGAAGGTAAGTGAGCAGGTTTTGCATCTAGCTGTGCTAACCAGCACGGCTGTAAAACTGAGAGGCAGAAGCAAATCAGTAATGCAGCATAATGAGTGGGAGCAGTGTTTGCTGCTGGGCAGGAGGATAACTTTATGGAGAACAGCAGTTTGAGGCATCAGAGGGCATTGGTGGGGCCCCATGGGAGCACCAAAGGTGTCTCAGCAGCAGAAGCTCAGGGTCAGCAGAAGCAGTCGAAGGCTCTCAGCCACCACTACTCACTGTGGTGAAGGGCTGGTGTCACAAGATCTTAACTGGGCTTTAACCTGCCAGGTTAAAGGCTTCTCAGCTCCCTCAGGATTGTCCTTAGTGCTTAAGGAGGAGAAGAGTCACAAAGACTTACCAGGGTGAAGTTGGGCTCTCAGGTCTTGGTATATCTGTGGGAACATTTTACAACCCAAGCCCTGTATCTTTCACCTCTCCCCTGTTGCATGGATAGGAAATGCCTTGGTCCAGTCCCAACAGCTGAAGATCAGCGCCTGAGGAGATTCTGAAGGAGGCATCTCTGAAAGCACTGAGCAAACCTGTTTGCTAGTTGGAGGAATTTCGGTGCTGGCTGATGCTCTCCTTGGCCTGCCTCTGTATTTGGGAGGCAGTTGTCTCTGAAGCCACTGGGTGTGTGAGGACGTAGCTGTGAAATGATGCACCCCTCCGAGGCCTCCTTCCCACCACCTGCACCTTGAACACAAAGAATTTGGGATTACCATTTCGGTGGTAAGTGAACAAGCAGAGCTGCATGTTCACTATTAGCAGAGCTGCTGTCCTAAAGACCTCCATTTCCGAAACACAGCCCTGCAAATTGCCCTCTAAATTCCCAGACTTTAGGAGTTGTCACTCTCTTCTCAGCAGCTGTGAGAAGCTGTTGATTCCCTGAATTGCCATTCTGCTCCTGCAGAGGAGGTGTCACTCTGCAAAGGCAGGGAGCCCTCTCCTCTGCTTGCCTTTGAATGGGGCTGCTGCGACACTTAGCAAAGCATTCAAGGCACAAAGGCCAGGATCGTCTGCATTTGTGCCAGGGAAGCTACAGGAGTCCCCAGAGAGCTTCACCCGAGGGGCTTTGCCTATTGTAGCTAGACCCATAGGGGTCAGAGAATAAAGGTGTCAGTCTTTGCTAGCTCAGGACTAGCACCCACCCCACGACCTTTCAGCCAGCACTTTTTAGCAAAGAACTCTATTGGGCAACTGTTCTATGCAGACACAAAGCAAACCCATCAGGTAACCACTGCTGCTCACCTGCCCTGCCCAGGCAGTTCAAGCCCTGACATCCCTAATGGATATATTCTGTTGACTGCTTGTTACCCCTTGAAAACTGCGATGGAGTTGCTGTAGAAATGACTCTTCTTCAACATGTACTTCACTTTCTGAATTTGATAGTTAGCAGTAGACTGCTGTTGGCACAGAAGGTAGCTCAGAGGGCAGTTCAGACTGTGGTGAGAAGGAGCTGCTGCATTTCTGCCAGGACTGGCTTACATTTGATTGCAGGCTACAGACAGGTTGTTCTGCTTGGCTTTTGTGTGACTGCTCAGATGATTGAAGGAGAAATAAAGGAAGAAATCCCGAATTACCCAGAGCTTCTGTCAGCAGGCATAGCTACTGTTCTCCACTCATCATTCATCTCTTTAACTGTTCCATCATCCACTCAGAGAGCAAAAACAATGCCCTCTGCCTAATGGTACTTTATGAACTGTGGGAGAACAAATTATTGCCAGGAGCAGCTTGTCAGGCACACAGATTTTGTGCTCCGTTTGTAAATGCCTTGTAACTACACAAAGTGATTCACAGGCTTTGGGAGGGATTTGCCGAACACCAGAAGCAACTCTTGACTCAGACTTCTTTGGCTGGCTCAGAAGAAAAGGCTGAAGGATGTCTGGGTTCCTGGGCACAGTGAATTTTGGGAGAAGGAAGCTTGGGCCAGTCAGAAGGGCCCTTAGATCTGGATCACAAGGATACAAACTTCACTGCATGCACAGACTGTTGGGTCTCAGCCCTGACTCTCTTGAATGGGTCTCAGGTGAGGTCCCTTCAGCACTGGTTGCCACTGACTGGGTAGTCTGCATGTGAAGAGACAGCGATAGACAGCTGAAACCAAATCAATAGATCAGTAGATCTTTGGGGACAGTCAAGTGGCAGTTCCAGAGCAGAGCTTTTCTGTTCCAGAGGTACCTGTGCAGAGATCAAAAGCTCTGCATTTCTTTTCCACCTAGGCCACCTTGTGGAACTTCTTCCTATAGCAAAAAATGAAACGGAAAAAGATACCTCTCATGGTGTGCATCTCAGAAAACAGTGCTGGGAACCAATGAACAAGGCAGAACAGTGAGACTTGACCCACTGGGGTGTGGGAACAGAACTACTCTCTTCACTGCTCCTGGTACTGTGAGGACTCTAAAACACTCATCAAAGTTCACTAACAGATTTTCTTGACCCTGATCTTACAGCAGGAGGAAATCTGGGAAGTTACTGAGTTAAGTTTAACATTAACTTCCAGGCTATGACAGAGAAACCTTTCTGTCTGAGGAGGTGGGAATTATCTCTCAGGGTGCACTCTTCATTCTTATATGAAACCTCTTGAGGTCTGATGCCCTAAGAGGCAAAATCATCAGAGAAAATTAAGCCAGTGAAAATGCAGTGGGTCTATGAGAAATGGATTGAGTCAGAAAGGACCTTAAAGATCACCTAATCTAAACTGCCCTGCTGTGGGCTGGAACATCTGTGTCCAGTTCTGGGCCCCTCCATTCAAGAGAGATGTTGAGGTGCTGGAAGGTGCCCAGAGAAGGGCAGCAAGGCTGGGGAGGGGCCTGGAGCACAGCCCTGTGAGGAGAGGCTGAGGGGGCTGGGGGTGTGCAGCCTGCACAAGAGGAGGCTCAGGGCAGAGCTCATTGCTCTCTGCAGCTACCTGAAGGGAGGTTGTGGCCAGCTGGGGTTGGGCTCTGCTGCCAGGCACCCAGGGACAGAACAAGGGGACACAGTCTCAAGCTGTGCCAGGGCAGGTTCAGGCTGGATGTTAGGAGGAAGTTGTTGGCAGAGAGAGTGATTGGCATTGGAATGGGCTGCCCAGGGAGGTGGTGCAGTGCCCATCCCTGGAGGTGTTGAAGCGAAGCCTGGATGGGGCACTTAGTGCCATGGTCTGGGTGATTGGCTGGGGTTGGGTGCTAGGTTGGGCTGGGTGAGCTTGGAGCTCTCTTCCAGCCTGCCTGATTCTATGATTCTGTGATTCTAGGATCTGCCCAACCTGACCTTGAACTCTTTCAGTGATGAGTATAAAAATGAGGACACAAACACAGATAACACAGAGCCTCTCTCTGTCACAGTCAGTGTGTCTGCTCCCTGGGCTTCTGCTGTTAACCCAACTCATCACTCTGCTTCTAACCCCCCTTGCTCATCCTCCAGACTCACCTGGCATGTAAAGCAAACCTTAGGGTAAGGTAGAGGTGTGGGAAGGAGGTGGAAGGGTGGTTGGGAGCCCCTCCTGGGGACTCTCATTTCTGGGAGGGGAATTGTGTTTGCATTACCTTTAACTTGTCTATGTCTGTAACTATTCCTGTCTGTTGTGTAAATATCTGCTTGTATACTGTGCTAAGCTGTAAACAGAGCTTCAGTCCTTAACTTCCAGCTTGCTTAGTCTAGTCTGGGGGATTTTCATAGAGTGGTGGGGTGGGTAACTCCCAAACCATCACACTCATTTTTCCTGTACCACCCAGAAGGGGCTGAGCAGGTATAACAGAAACCACCTTGAGGGCACCACCTTCCTGATGCCCACAGGGCTTGGACAAAGCCCTCACAGGTTAGATGCTGATTTGTCAGTCAGTCATAGAAGTTTCTTTCTGTATCAGAATGAGTTTTGGTTATTTGTTTGGGTTTCGGTTGTTTTGTTTGTTTCTTTGTTTTTCTATATAAACCAAGAATGTTTTATGTGGTCTGGTCTGTGCTTTGAGTTTCTGGGTTGCTCCTCAGTACCTGCTGATAGTGCAAAGCCCTGTGACATGAACCCCACTTCTGTAGCTGTCCTATCCCCAGTGCAATGTCTAGCTGGGTGGTGGTTGCACAGCACAGAAAGTACATCAGTCATTTTAAAAGGCTTCCTTATGAGGCCAAAGCTTTTCTGTGTATTGGAGTAAACCTGCACTGGCATCATTGCCTGCTGCCAGCAGATACTGGCCTGTGGCAAGGAGCAGCCTTTGCTCCATACCCTGAAAAGTTTTGCATCTCAAATGAATTTGAGCCTTTATTAAAAATAACCCCAAAGACCACAAATACTCCAGGCCAAACTGGAGTTAATTGCCCAGTGAGACAGTGAGTTGTAAGTGCCTTAACCTCACAGTATCACTGCATTGTTATGTTCCTGGACATTACTGTAGTATGGAAACAGGAAGCAGCAGCTATGGTCTCCTGGTGTCAATCAGCCAGCGGTGCAGCAGTAAAGTTATTTAACTCTCATCCTCAGACGCTCACAGCTCGATGTCACTGAATACGGAGCAGAAATGGGCAGCCAGGCCTTGGTGCTGAATTAGTTATGAACTGGTATCACTTAATACATGAAGTGATGTCTCAGTGACAGCATGTGATGATTTGGAGCATCTCGACTTCCCAGAGCCTGAAAGAGGCATCTTGGAAGGACCACAGCAGGGAGCAGACACCGTTCAGCAGCTGCTTGGTGTTTCTAAAAGCAGCTTTCGATTTCTAGCCGATGTCTGCTAAGACACACAGGCTCTGTGCAGTTACAGCACACAGGCTGCCTTCCTTCTAAATTAATTCAGTTGTGGCTTAAAGTCCAACTTCAGGCAAGCCAGGACTGGTTTTCAGATGTCCATATTTCATTCGTATTATCTTTTTACTTTTGCACTAACCCTGTTAGGCCTCCAACCCTCCTCCTTCAGTTTGGGGATGCCCAGCGGGGGTGGGCAGCACCAGCAGCCTGAGTGCTTGTAATTCTGCCGTGGGGAAGGGGTGCGGATGGTGCATCTTTGGAGATGCCAGGCTGCAGAGGTCGGGGTGTGCACGTAGGTTCGGCTGTACACGTAGGTTCGGCTGTACGCAGGTGTAGCGTGCTGACATCGCCACCGCAGCACAGGCGTTAGAGGACGGACACGGCGGCGGCGTCATGCGGCGGGCGGGGACTCACAGGGCAGCCAGCCAGTGCCTGCGCCTTGCGCGGTCACCGAGCGCCTCCTGCTGTCCGCCCGCCGACACTGCGCACACTGAGCGCCCCCTGCTGTCCGCCCGCCGCCACTGCGCCCCTGCTGCCACATCCAGAGGTGCAAGAGGGCTCCTTCGCTTGGAGCTGAGCACCTGTGAGAAGGCAGAAGGTGGCTGGGAAGCAGCGGAGCACAGTCAGCGTTCGTTGAGCTCCCTTGTGGGAAGGAGCCAGGCACCAGCTCTGAGATTTAGAGGCTGCCTAATCTGGGAGGTTTCCAAAGCAGCATGGCACAGCCCAGTCAGTGGAAGCAACTGGGTTTGGTGTTTTTAATTGGGTTGGTTTGTTTCTTTGGTTTGTTTTTTGGTTTTGTTTTTGGTTTTTTTTTAGGGGGGGAGTGTTGGTTTTGGTTGTTTTGGTGTGGGGTATTTTGTTGTTTGGAGGTTTTGGTTTTTGCTTGGTTTAGTTTTAATCCTTGCAGATCTAGATGAATCCTTGCAGGCATCTTTGGATGATGATCTCCTGGGCCTTCATCATCAGTTCTGAAGTCATCCTGCTGGGTAGAACCCTGGCAGCTAAGTGTGGGTGTAAGGACAGGTCTCTCACCTGCCTTTATGGGAAGCAGATCACAGACACTCGCCCAACTAGCTGGAAATTTTCCAACACCACATGTTGCTGGTGCATGTGCCTGAAGAAGGCCCAAAGGATCCCCCCTCCAGGGGGAGGCTGGCAGGCAGGGACACTGGAAGGTGACCCACCCAGACCAGAAGCCCTGAACCACAGACCTTGGAGCCAGGGAACCCCTCTGCCCCCTGGCACAGCATGTTCAGTTTGGGCTGAAACCCAGGTGATCCAAACCCAGAATTTCATTTGAACAAGAACTGCACTGTCGAATCGCCTCTCACCAGTCTGACCCACGTGCTCCAGTTTCACCAGCAGAGCAAATTCCCTCCTGTGGCAATCAACCAGTGTAGGACACACAAAAAATGTTCAGTAAATAGCAGGGCTGCTTTTAATGTATAATAACACAAATCCCTTGGAGGCTCACAGGTTTCTGGGTCACTACTCTGATAAAGGATCACAGTGGATGAAAGGGACTTGTAACTGTGGATGTTTTGAAAAGGTGAGGTGCTCAGAGGGCTGCAGCAGCTCTGCTGTGAGGACAGGCTGAGAGAGTTGGGGCTCTGCAGCCTGGTCAAGAGAAGGCTTCCAGGAGACCTTGGAGTGGCCTTGCAGGATCTGAAGTGGGCTCCAGGAAGGCTGGGGAGGGACTATTGACAAGGTGTGGGAATGGCAGGACAAGGGGAATGGGTTCGAAGTGTCAGAGGGGAGATTGAAAGTGGATGTTAGGAGGAAGTTGTTTGCAGTGAGGGTGGTGAGACACTGGCACAGGTTGCCCA
Organism: Semnornis frantzii; assembly: GCA_013399775.1. Taxonomy (NCBI): domain Eukaryota; kingdom Metazoa; phylum Chordata; class Aves; order Piciformes; family Ramphastidae; genus Semnornis; species Semnornis frantzii. The sequence goes on from VWYK01054821.1 coordinate 30,247, forward strand.
GGGAGGTTGTGGAGCACAGATCTTTGATCACATTGGGTGCTTCTGTGCTCCACAACCTCCCTGGAGGTGTTCAAGGCCAGGTTGGATGAGTCCTTGAGTGACCTGTACTAGTGGGAGGTGTCCCTGCCTATGGCAGGGGGTTGGAACTGGATGATCTTTGAGGTCACTTCCAACCTTCCCATTCTATGATTCTATGATATTGTCCTTAAACATCCTACATTAAAGAAATGGACTTCTTTGGATTTTCCACTGCAAGTCCAGAGATGCAGCTGTTAAAAATTAAGCAAATAAATTCTTTATTTACTGGGCCAATTGCTCCTCACACACAATGAGCTGCAACTCGCTGCACAAGCACAACTCCTCTGAGACTGTCCCAGGTTTTGACAAGCAAAATGTACCAGCAGCAGCCCTACCTCCTGTGCAGCTCTGCCCCTGCAGAAGTAACTGTTCCTCCATGGACTCTGGACTTATAAATCATGGAGTTTATTTCTCCAGTGCAGGAATGTACTGCAGATTTATAAAACATTTAAGACCCAGCAGTTAATGTTTCATCTGCTCATGAATCTCTTGGGGGGACCAAACTATTGTTTAATCTTCTACAAAAATAACCATGATTTATACAAAAGTTGTGTAAAACATTTTTCTTTTATTAGCAATACCACTGCATGTCAAAACCAGAACCTAGATTTATCTACCCATCTAATCCATGATGTGGTGTGCATTGAGGGATAAAAAAAAAATAAACAGTGCTTCTGTTGAGTGAAGATCTACAGACAGATGGCTTAATTTTGGAGGTGATTCAGATTTAGATCAACATCCAGCAGCCATACAAGTTAATGGTTGTGACTGTGACCGTGCTGAAGGCCTGAAGCATTCACTGCCTTTCAGGTGGCTTTGCAAGTCCAAATGAAATGGGGTGGTGGGGGTGTGGAAAATGCTGGTGTTTGGCTGGCTGCTAGAGTGCTGCTGAGCCTTCCTTGGACAGCTTAGGTTGGATGTCCTAAAGTGGGTACACTCAAATTACCAGCTTTTGGAAACCTGCTTTAGATGATTTGCTGGCAGGTCATATTGCCAAACTAGAGCAAGAGGTTCCAAAAAGGATGGTGAGAAGTGGGTGACCAAAGGGCAGGGGCATTAGCAGCTCTCACAGGCCATGTTTCCCCAAAGTTACCTTTCTCCCCAGCCTGCAGACTGAAGGCAACAGGTCCCTCTGCATCAGCACTGTGCCCAGCCATTCTCAGGCCAAGCAGAGACCTTGGGGCCACCCGGAGCCACCCCAGCCTCGCCAGCAGGACAGGACCCAGGTCCCAACCTGAGCTGAGCCAGCTCTGCACAGCCCATAGGAGTGAGAAATAACAGGGGAAAAAACCTCAGGGTTCACCTTCCACAGCTCAGATGGCACACGTGAGCAGGGAAGGAGGTGACAAAGATTTGTATTGAGCCACTTCTCCAGGGGCACGTTAGAGAGGGAAGTGTGTTTATTACTCCCCATCAGAAACAAAAATGGGACTCAGGGGCTGAGGTTGAAAGTGCACATCAATAATTCAGTGCAGAATATATTACAGGGATATGTGTAATTATCAAAAGCAAAACAAAGAAATGAAGAAAAAGTCACTGCAGGTCTCCGGTTCCATTGGTCAGAAACTGTTTTTCTTTCTATTCTCTACATTTCTGTTTGTACAACAGAAGGGAAGCCTTTGGTTAGCAGCTCTGCACTTTCTGTTGCAAACCCACCAGAGAACCTTCAACTTTTCTGTACAGAGAAGGTGAGCAGAGTGGAAAAGTAAATTACACCAAGCTGGAAACTATTTTCTCTAAGAACAAAAGCTCAGTGCATAGTCCCAGGATGATTTTAACAAGTACTGATATGCAATAAATAAGCTAAAACTTCAGAAGGTTGGCAATCTGCAAAGGAAGCCAGAACTTGCCTAATGGGGACCTTGTAACAAGCACAGGATTGTAAACTGAAGATTTTGGCCTTTCTGATAGCACTGAGTGGGGGAAAAAAAATAGCTTTGTTGTCTCTCATGTGTTAGTACAGGGAAGAGAGAGTTGTGTTTCCAAAGCAAAGCTGGTACCTGAGTGAAACTTGCACACCAGGGTCCTGTCTGATTGAAATTGGTTCCCCTCCCCATTCAAGAGCAGTGCTAACTCCTAGAACAAGCCAGAGCACCTCAAATGGCAAAATGCAAACCCAGTGAGTGCAATTCTCATCAAGCAGGGTAAAGATCAGCCTTCCATTTCAAGCCTCCTTTCATCAGCACTACCAAGGCTGCACCATCTGGAGAGTGGCCTGAGAAGAGGAAGGATGAATTTATGAGGAGAAAGGCAGAAGAGAAAGTCTGCTGCCTTACCTGATGTAGCTTGCCTATAGCAGCTGCTAGCAGCAGAGGGATGGGCTTCAGCTTGTGAAGGACATCCTTCTGCTTTGCTTTTCCTTGGTAGGAAAGAAAGATTGGCAGTGCCAAGCCAGCAGCACACCAGGCTTGCTGTGGTCTCACAGTGCATTCACTCTACGAGTTTGCCGGTCGCAACAGACTCTGAAAACAAGAACCCAAAGCCAACATGGATATTAAAAAAAAATAATTAAAAAATCTCTAATCTTGCCCCTACTTTGCCCTTCATGGCAGGATCTAAAGTGAGAATTATCTTTCCTTCTCCTTTTCTTTTTCCCCCTACAACTTTGAGACTCCTGTTAGCTATTGATCTTGTGCCCTCCTTTGCTGACGGAATTCATTACTTAGGCTTTATTTTACTGTAATTCTTGGCACATCTCCTTACTGAAACTCTCAGCTGCCAAATGAGGTAAAAACAGCTATAAAAATGTTCATTCAGTGTATATTAAAAAAAATCACTCTAGCATTAAATCACTGTCTTAGTTATGGTTTCTTTTGTCATCTAAATGGCTCTTATGGCCAAACCACAAATCTTAGCAGCAGAAGAGTAATGTGGAAAGAGCTGCCTTGTCCCTAGCCTTGATGTAGGTCTGTAGGATACCTCCAGTCACAGAAATGCTGGAATTGCTCAGCAGAAGAACTGCCCAAAATCTCAGAAACAGAAGCAGCATAAGGAGAGTTTTCTTCCCCAAGGGTGAAGGTGACCTTTCTTTAGAGAGCAAACCATAATATTAGGCATAAGGGATACAAACTGCAGAAGTCACATCCTCACCAGTTATTTTTGGTGGGCTTTTGTTGTGTTTTTTGTTGTCATTGGTTTTTATTTTGTTTTGTTTTGTTTTGTTTGTTTGTTTTTAAACCCTGACAAGTGAAAAGAAATGCACACATACTCAAGAGGTGTAAAAAAGGAAAAGATTGGTGTAAAACAATTCACTCTTCCATTGAATTTGCCCTCATGGTTCTCAGGATGCTTTGTACAAAAAATGCTGGATCCTTCTTTTTAACCCCATTTTGAAAACTGATGCAGGTAAAGTGTTAAAGGTTTGAGGTTTCAGGCCTGCACAGGAAATTTCTTTAGAAAGCAGGATGGTTCTAAGCAAGTCTCCTTTTCCCATGTGTAAAAGTTTGGTTGGACTACATTTCCTTCCCTGTTCTACTAACTCCCAGGGCAGGGAGCTGTCTGCCCAGCCCACTGTCCTGGGTAAGCCTTATCAGAGAGCTGGCACTGCACAGCCTCATTTGCAGAACAGCAATTTGTAGCTGTCTGAAATGACCTAGAAATGTTCTATCGCAGTGGAAAAGATACCACTTTTTAGTTCAGTTGTCTAAAAAGCTATAGAGAAGAAAAGAGAAGAGAAGA
>VWYK01054822.1:0-10356 GCA_013399775.1 Semnornis frantzii
TAGGTTCAAAATAATGTAGATAGAATAATGATGTGTTAACCTTTAATCTTACATGAAGCATCTTGTGTTAGAGACTACATCAAGTAAGAGAGAATATTCTTGTATATTAGAAACTTAACTCTCCATGGAGATAGAAAACAACTGTATGGGATTCCAGATATGCATTGGTAGGAGAAGATTAGCATGGTGGTGCAATTGAAATGGAAAGCATTGTTTTGTAGGTGTGGAGGAGGGGCATGATTGTGTGAGTATAATGGAAAAAGGTATGCTGTGTTGTAAAAGCAGATATATATACATACACACAAAAAATCTTACAAGACTAATATTAAAGCACTTGACTTTTTCTCTTTGAAAAATAAAAACACAAACATATTAGTAGGAGGAAACTTATTGAAGAAATACATAGAATTTAGAGTAGAGTAATATTGTAAAGTGGTTTTTAATTTTTAATTACAAATTTCCTGTATAGTTTCACCACTTCAGATTCATAAAGTTGCATTGACACAGGACCACTAAAAGGACTGCATGCATAAGTTACATCTGTTACTAATTGAATGAGTATCACTTGCTCCAAACTCTGCCCTTTTCTTGGTTTTCTCAAGTATTGAAGTAACTAGAGGTCGACTAGATTTCTTTTGTAGTCTTTTAATTGTAATTGCTGCCTAAAGGCACTGGGTAATTAAAAATAAAGATCTCATTACTTGAGGTACTTCTAGGTTTTATCTTAATATGTCAGAGCAGGGCACTAGCTTGGTTATGCAAATGTTGACATACTGTCCTTAACAGTTAAGGTCAAATGAGGCCCTCTGTGGTTGTTTTACTTATTGCTAATGCGAAATGGGAGTATTGAATTAGTACTAATCGTTATTGTAACTATTCATTGGTATATAAACACACTTCTGCTTTCATACAAACTGGTTTGTTCTAGGTGCCTACATTTAAAATTGCGAGATTTATGTTGATGTCATTAGATTGAGTGTCAAATAGCAATGAGATTAGTCTCTACTAAGTCTGAATTTCAAGCAGTGAATTCATGAATTTGTTACAACCTTTTGTCGTTTTCTTCCATCTTGTTTAAAACTATGATCCCTACACTGGATTTTTTTTTTTTTTTAAATATTCTGTAGTTCATTAATAAGGAAGAGGGCATTAGCAGTTGTAAATGTGTACTAGGATGTGGTTATGGTAGTCTAAAGAATATGGTAATTCAGAAATAGGTGATGACTGCAATACATGAAGCCTGCATATAGGTTTGCAGTTGCTGTTGAGATAAAGCTGCAATTCTGGCTCCTCAACATGGTAGGGAAGCACTCCAAGATGAAGGAGGGCTTACTGTGGCGCAGTGAGTTGTGCTGGATCCCAAAGTGGGTTTTGCAACAAGTCGTGCTGGTACTGGCAAGGAAGCAGTAAGTCACTGGCAGGAAGGTGGAAGTGACTGTAATTCTGCTTTTTTGGGTGGGATGAGACAGTGAGTCTTGTGAAAAGAACCCACCACCACTGAAATGAAAAGCTTTGCTTCCCCCAGCTCTTTGCTGTCTATTTTCTCCACTACTTTTGTTCTGGCACTTGCCTTACTAGTGGTGGCCAAGCACTTTGAATTGCTAACCTGAAAGGAAAACACTCTGGTTTTGTTGGACTAACTTTGCATCTATTTAAGAGATTGAACTTGTTGCTGATGAAGATCATTTGGCTCCAAAGCTGTAGTTAAGATTAGGGAAAGGGAACAGCTTGCAATTGTGAGCCAAGAACCTAGAAAATGGGGTGAGACAGGAGAGGAGCTTTCTATTTGAATGGTCATTATCTTAGATTTAGATCATCCTCAGGTGGATTGATTGAAGTGAATAGGATTAAATGCTGCAAACCTGTAATTTGTTTAGTGTGTCTATTTCCTGTGGGAGTACTGAAGTGTGGAGCAAAGAAAAAGAAGGAATAAATCAGAGGTTATCTGATGCATTTTGAAGCAAGATTACTATCTATCCTGGACGGTTCATTCCAACCCAGGAGCAGTTGTCTATTGAATCATTTCTGTGCCTTGCACTCCTTTTTGGCTACTTTTGGCTTGATCAAGAAGAAGGGTTGCTTTCTCTTGTCAGAAATTAGTTAGCACCAATTTACCCGAATCCAATTTGTTGCTCCTATAGCTAATGTTTTGACTTTCTATTCCTCTACCTGTCAGAGAAAGGGCCAGAACAGCCCCAGTTGCAACATGAAAGGACAGAGTTGTATCTAAAAGGCTCTGACTGTAGTCTGCTCAAGTGTGGAAGAGCACTTTTGCTTCTAGGAAGTGCAGAACTAGGAAAATACAAACAAAAACCCAATAGGAAATTATGCCAAATATGTAACTTAAGTGGTTCAATACATAACTTGTTTGTCAGGCATCTGTTAGAAATAGCAAACTCTCTGTATACAGTCATTGTGCTGTATCAGACCTGTGGCACAAGTTCCATACCTGGACATCACTACTGACTTCTGTCCACAACTTCACTTTCCTCCTCCCCTAAGCATCCTTTTCTGACTTGAATTTTGAATGTTTTGCTGAACTCGCATTTCTGGTTGTGAAGTTCAGCCATGCCCTGCTTCTACCTGGAATCTATGTGGGTAATTCTGCTAGTCTGTTACTCCAGTAACAAGTGAGGGTACTTAGTATTCCAGGTGAGGTCTCAACAAGAGCAGAGCAAAGTGTCAGAATCACCTCTCTTGGTCAACTGGCTACTCTTCTTTTGATTGACCTTCTAGGTTGCATGTGCACATTGTTGGCTCATGTCCAGATTCTCATCCACCAGTGCCCCCAAGTCCCTTTCTGCAGGGCTGCTCTCGATTTCATCACCTCTCAGCCTGAATTGATATGTGGAATTGCCCTGACCTAGGTGCAGGACCTTGCACTTTACCTTACTGAACCTCATGAGATTTTCCTCAGCCTACCTCTGCAGCTCATCCAGGTGCCTCTGGATGGCATCCTGTCCTTCAGATTTAACCAGCTGCACCATTCAGCTTGGTATCACCTGCAAATTTGCTGAGGGTGCACTCCATCTCACTGTTGATATCATTGATGAAGATACTGAACAGCACTGGTCCCAATACAGAGGCACCGCCTGTCAGCCATCTCCATTTGGACATCAGGGATCAATGCTGGGCTCAGTCCTGTTCAATATCTTTACTGATGATCTGGAGCAGGGGATTGATTCCACCATCAGTAAGTTTGCAGATGACACCAAGTTAGGAGCAGGTGTGGATCTGCTGGAGAGTAGAAGGATGTTGCAGAAGGACATTGACAAGCTGGATGGGTGGGAAGAGGCCAATGGGATGAGATTTAACAAGGCTAAGGGCAGGGTTCTACACTTTGGCCACAACAACCCTAAGCAGTGCTGCAGGCTGGGGACAGAGTGGCTGGAGAGCAGCCAGGCAGAAAGCGACCTGGGGGTGCTGGTAGAGAGTAGCTGAACATGAGCCAGCAGTGTGCCCAGGTGAGCAGGAGAGCCAATGGCATCCTGGCCTGGATCAGGACCAGTGTGGCCAGCAGGACAAGGGAGGTTATTCTGTCCCTGGATTGAGCACTGGTCAGGCCACACCTTGAGGGCTGTGTCCACTTCTGGGCCCCTCAACTCAAGAGAGATGTTGAGGTACTGAAATGTGTCCAGAGAAGGGCACCAAGGCTGGTGAGGGACCTGGAGCACAGCCCTGTGAAGAGAGGCTGAGGGAGCTGGGGGTGTGCACCCTGGAAGAGAGGAAGCTCAGGGCAGACTTCATTGCTGTCTACAACTATCCGAAAGGAGGTTGTAGCCAAGTGGGGCTTGGTCTCTTCTGCTAGGCAACCAGCAACAGAACAAGGGGACACAGTCTCAAGTTGTGCTGGGGAAGGTCTAGGCTGGGTGTTAGGAGGAAGTTTTTGACAGAGAGTGATTGGCATTGGAATGGGCTGCCCAGGGAGGTGGTGGATTCACCATCCCTGGAGGTGTTTAAGAAAAGCCTGGATGAGGCTTAGTGCCATGATCTAGTTGATTGGGTAGGGCTGAGTGATAGGTTGGACTGGATGATCTTGGAGGTCTCTTCCAACCTGGTTGATTCTATGAACAAGAAGCATATTGTCTGCTTCTCTTAGCAATAGTTTGAATTAGGTGAAGCTAATAGTTAGAAAAGTACCTGCAAAAGAACACTTTTTATTTCACCCACAACATGTTGTCTTCCGCTGTTGTAAACATTTAGTTTGTTATTGTAATGGTTCCTGCAAAACCATGACTTTTTATGTACCTGTGAAAAGCTTGACAGGTGTCCATTCATCTATCTTTTGGTGTGTATAGTTTCAACAGAATAGGATTTGTTTGGTTATTTTGTACTCTTGTCTGGTTTTGTATCCTTCATTTTTTACAGATCTTACTGCTTATGTTTGCTGAAATTACAGCACCTTTTGGGCTAGCTCCTGGCCTCTGCTTAAGCTGGTTCTGTAGACAAGTCAAGGAAAGTTGCGATTGAACCTGATGAAAAAATTGAATTTCAGTTAAGTGGAAAAGTGGAAAGGAAGAGTCTGAGATAGTGGAAGTGCAGAAGGAGAAGCTGAAGAATTTATCAAGAAATTTAATGCTGAAAATCAAACATTTAAACTATGTAGTGAAATTTTTCATTACGTATAAATTATTTTTAAAAAAAACCAAAAAACCAACATGGCTTAGTTGCGGTTGCTCAAGAAAATAGAAGCTAATAAGCTTTTGTTTCTGTGCTCATCTGAGAGTAAGATTTTTTTTTGGGCAGTCTTTTATTTAATTCTGGAGCAGGTTCGATGCATTTTATATCAAAAGAACTTTAAAACTGACAGGTATTGTCACAGCCATCATTTTGGGATTCATCAATTGCCTATGAAAGAGGAATGGATTTCCTGAAATATCAAAAGTGATTGACAGGTACTTTGCTGAATTCATCATATATTTAATTATTCCTGCAAGCAGAGGTACTCTGATTCAGGGACACCTCCTTGCTTCCATCCATCACTCCTCAGTGGCAGTCTTTGAAAGGTGACTGTAAAACATGGAGAGTAAGGCCTGTAAGCCTGGGTGGGCTGCTTTCCAGCTGTGGGAGTGGAAAATGCAATGTGAAGCTGAAGGGCAGTAGAGCTGTAGGGGCTGAGGAAGGAGACTAACGCTTTGTCACAATGGAGGGACGGGGAGACTGTTTGATGCAAACAAATTCCGTTTATTAATACAAAAGGGTCGCATTATATAGTCTCCAAGGGCTATTCTAGACAATGTGTCACTTACTAATTGGTTATGCTAATAAGGGTTGTTAGTAACAAGTTTCTAATAGGCCAACCTTTCTTACGTTAGTTTAGGCTGATACCTTCTACATTTATTTATTTATTTATGTAGCCTCCTCATTAACCCAGCCCATCTGCTTCACAACTCTTTGTTAAACAACCTTGAATTCCTTTCTTATCTTTGGAGGAGTCGGCCATCCCTCTCTTGTCTCGGCCGTCCTGCAAGGATAGGGCCTAGATTTATGTAGCAGATGTTTCATGCTCAGGACGATCCCGTGGTTTATGTTGCAGTTGCTTCATAATCAGCAATTGTTCTGTGCTAGCAGTACTTGACCCCACAACGCTTCAGAGAGACTTCTCAGTACAGAAATGGGAAACGGAAAGAACAGAAGAAAGCAAAGAACATTTGTGATTAGCCACACCATTTTATTGTAATTGTTATAATCAGTAATAGCTTCAGTAATCCTAGCAACGTTCTCTAATATGATTACAAGAAAAAACTTTTGTTTGTTCTAGATGGAAGAAATAATAAATGTAGTAAGCAATGACTTTATTAAAATCTAAAAATGGCTTGTAGCTAAAATTCCTTTGTAGGTAATCCTAGTTCTTAACTTCTTCCATCCTCAGTGTGTGAACATGGATCTTGGATGTAAGAGACCTGTGAAAATCACTGTGAAATATTTGGAATAACTGCTCGAATCAGTAGATGTACTAATAGCATTTTCCTTTTTTTTCTGGAAAAGAGGCTGCAGGAGCTACTCATTGGGTTTTACCACACTTTTTGGAAGTACTCTGTATCACAGCAGCTGAAAACATCAATGAGTTTTGCCTTCCCACATAATTTCTTAGTGCGTTATATCTGTCCTTGAAGTGCTGTTTCCCAAAATACAGTCTGTGATTCATTGTGGAAAAAACTCTTTTCTTAAAGGTTTGTCTAAGCATTGTAAATATTGGAAATCTTTACTGCAAATAAGTCTAATATTATGACTCTGGGAAAACTATCATACCATTTAGCAGAAAGGGTTAAAGTATGGGCTCGAGTGTCCTATAATACCCATCAATATTTTTTTAAGTGTGTTTTTTTGGCTCTATTAATAAAGTACTGGTGAAATGGATAACTGGAGTTAGGAATAGGAGAATAGGGATCGGTACATTTGAACTTGGCATTGACAACAAATGCTGTTTACAAACTTAAATGTGTAATACAGAGGGAGGCTGACGAAAAGCAGTCACCTGAAACTTACAGAAGTATTGCTTCAATGACTTAGATTTGTTAGCCTTCGTAGACTGTTAATGACTCTTCGGGGAGAGTTTACCTATTTAAAGTCCAAATAGGTGTTGTGTCCTTGAGTTATAGCTGCATGTGTGATATACCTTCATCTGTAAGAATGTAACTGAACAATATTATTGCCTTTCCCATGTAAATAGTTCATCATGTGGCATGAAGAATCATAGAATCAACCAGGTTGGAAGAGACCTCCAAGATCATCCAGTCCAACCTATCACTCAGCCCGATCCAGGCAACCAGACCATGGCACTAAGTGCCCCATCCAGGCTTTGCTTGAACGCCTCCAGGGACGGCGACTCCACCACCTCCCTGGGCAGCCCATTCCAATGCCAATCACTCTCTCTGTCAAGAACTTCCTCCTAACACCCAGCCTAGACCTCCCCCAGCACAACTTGAGACTCTGTCCCCTCATTCTGTTACTGGTTACCTAGCAGAAGAGACCAACCCCCACTTGGCTACAACCTCCTTTCGGATAGTTGTAGACAGCAATGAGGTCTGCCCTCTGCCCTGAGCCTCCTCTTCTCCAGGGTGCACACCCCCAGCTCCCTCAGCCTCTCCTCACAGGGCTGTGCTCCAGGTCCCTCACCAGCCTTGGTGCCCTTCTCTGGACACATTTCAGTACCTCAACATCTCTCTTGAGTTGAGGGGCCCAGAAGTGGACACAGCCCTCAAGGTGTGGCCTGACCAGTGCTGAGTCCAGGGACAGAATAACCTCCCTTGTCCTGCTGGCCACACTGGTCCTGATCCAGGCCAGGATGCCTCTGGCTCTCCTGCCCACCTTGGCACACTTCTGGCTCATGTAAGTTGCATCCTAGACTTGTAAGTTACTTCAGTTAACCATACTAGAGTAAGCTGCTTGCTCTTTGTATTCAGAATCCACACAAAATAAGTCAGAACAAATGCATAGACTAAGTGATACTGGTTTCAAAATAAGATTTAAAACTCAGTCCACTTTCCAGTATCCAGTATTGTCCTGAAGGAAGCATCATCTTTCTGTCTTTTTTACTTTTGGAAGCAGCTTAAATTTAGAATCATGGTAGAGGGATGTTTGTCCCCAACTGCTGTGTAGATCATTGATTTGGTTGAGGGGTTTTTGTTTGCTTGTTGTTTTGGGTTTTTTTCCCTAACTTTCCCTTTTCCTGTGCTATTAAATAAATTTTTTTCAGAGTCCTTGCTGTTACTCTTTTTGATAGTTTGGCTGTTGAATCTTAGAAGAGTGTTTCAGTCCTTATTCCTGTATATCTGAACGATCCACACAGAAGGTCAAATTAATGAGTCAAAGAAGATTACCTCTTTTTTGAGCTAAAGTATACTGATTGCAATAGCGGGCAGATACGGAGTGAAATGGATCTTGATGCTGACTCTCAGGTTGCTTCAGACTGCTTGTGGGATTCCAGGAAAATCCTAACTCTGGGTAAGGCATTAGGAAACGTCACTGTTCTTTGGGGAAATTCAGGTTTATTTTTACCAGACTCCTAACAGATGCCGATCAAATATGTTGGACCCAAACCGGAGTGTCTAAAGTTAGACTAAATACAGATTTAGGAGTCTTACTAAATGAAGAAATCCTGACGTATGTAACTGTCTATCTTCAGCTCCCATTTAACTTAGTGGGATTTGCATTTGATCAACAGCCTAAAAGGTCAGACATCTTTTAAATAGAAACACAATCTCAGTTTCAAAGATCAGGTAACTGTAGTTTAGGCTTTTAAGAGTCTTGCAGTGTTGTAAATATTATCTAAAATTGATGAAGAATGGTAAAACCAGTTGGTCTGCTTGAGTTTAGACTGAGTTTATAACCAGATATGATAGGGGACAGGAAGAAGCCATCTTTGGCAACTTGGTTAATTTGTTTAAAAATATATGACTTGTCACTTCTTGTTTCTTTAGATATTAATAGTGGAATGTATAGCCTCGTTATACCTCAAGAAAGCAGATTTGAAATATGATATGGGTAACATGTAATAAAAAAACACATGTAGTTTTGAGAAAATCCCTTGTCATCACCTTGTCAGCAGAACTCCACTGGCACAGTTGTGCATCGTACAAATCCTTTTGACTTCCGAGGACAATTTTATTTTGTCAATACATCGCAGTGTTTTAGAAGTAACTTTAACTCTGCTGCTCCTGAGTGAGCTGCAGCCCTTGTGTTGTGGCATCTATGCACATTGTATATAAATATGCTAACTTTTATTGCTTTAGATGGACTTGGCAGCTTACCAGGCTTTTAAACATTTTACTTAGAGCCTCAGGACTATTCTCACATGTATGATATATATATGTGTGTGTGTGTGTGTGTATGTGTATATATATACACACAGATATATATATCCACATTGGTATGAAACATCATCAAACTTAACTTTTTGTTCTATTTTAGATAGCCATAGGTTTATATGCAGATGGGCAAGACATGCCAATTTCAATTGAATAGTCAACTTTCCCAGTATATATTTTCCTTCAACTTTTTGAAATACTGTTAATTCATACTAAATTGAGACTCCCAGTACAGTACAGCAAACAAATAAACTCACTGAGGATAATACATGTTATTAAGTGCAGTCTGTTTCTGGAAACTAGTATATAAGTTGCCTTTTGACAAGAAACCTTTTGACAAGAAGCTTTGCAACAACAAAGATGAATGCAGCATCTTGCACTTGGGACAGTGTGGCTGCTCATGGCTGTAGGCAAGTGACTGTGAAGTGTCTGTGCAAGAAAACCTAATGGGGAGTGCTGGTGAGCAGCCAGTTGAGCTGTCAGTATTCCACATTCATAATGGCAGCAAATTGCACACAGGTCTACACCAGCAAACATATAGCCAGCATGAAGTGGGACTCATCTGCTGATTGCTAGTGTGTGGCTGCATTTAAGTGATGTTTCGTGTGGAAAAGAGAAGACTCAGGAGAAGTTTGCAGCCTCTTGTAAGCTAAGAGAGAGCCAAGCTCTATGCAAACATGAACAGCAAAATGGGAAGAGGCAGTGGCACAGATGGCCTCAAGTGAATTTCTTATGACTTTTCATCGTGAGAGTGGTCTTTGAGCTCTGAAACTACTTGCCCAGAGACTATGGAGTCTCTGTCCTTCAAGACTTTCAAAACCTACTTTTGCAAGGCTCTGAGCAATGTCATTCAACTTAAAAAACTACCTCTGTATTGATCAACTATTTGGTCTATATGACTTGCAGGNAACTGCAGGGATTTTATTCCACTTTTTTTTTTTAATATATAAACTATTTCTTCTGAAATGCCTTTAAAATCCTTAATGAATGAATGTTCAACTTAGTCTTATTTGTGCTATAGATGCTGTACAAATGTAATTTAAGTTTTTTTGTTGGTGGTGGTTTTTTTTGTTTTGTTTGGGTTTTTTTAAAACAATGTTAGAAATCAACTTTATGACCTGGAGGGCCTTGAATGACTTGAAGGTTTATGTTGCTGGTGGTGTTTGTCTGGCCATGCAGGTCTCTGTTGTAGATAGGCTAATTCTGCAGCGTAATCTTTCTTCACTAGAAATATTTGCTGTAGGTCAGATCTACTGTCGTAATTCTCTTTCATTTGAACTTTGCGGGATAGTTCTGGTTTGGCTTGATGGTGTTGACTGTGTAAGGTCTATGGTTGCTGGTCATCAGCTAAACCAAAGTCTCACCAAAATACTTAATTTCTTGAAAATGAGATTCTGTTGGAGCTGCTCTGTTTCTGCTGCATGTTCTGTTGCTCCTTCTGTCTTACAAAAAAACTATTTTTTAGAAAAATATTTTTTATTTAAATTGGATTGATGCCTTTCTGGTTCTATTATGTCTTATTATAGGATCTTCTGCCATGGCATTG
>VWYK01054829.1:4175-16475 GCA_013399775.1 Semnornis frantzii
TTCCTTATTTAACCTCAAATAATCACCAGGAAATTGAGGCAGGGGAAAATAAAAATGAGAGCACTAAGTAGATTATTCCACTCAGTGAAGCTAGATTTTTGCTTATGTTGCACGATTATTTAATCCTCTAGAAGTTTGGCTTGCTGATGTTTTGTTAGCAAGACAGATACATAATTTTAATGCCAAATGTGATTACAATTATTGTGGGTTAATGAATTGTCATATAATACTTAGACAAATATGATGGAAAGATCATTTACACTTCTCGCTTACTGCCTGATAATGTTAGTGATCTAGAGGAATGTGTCAGTGTTTCTACAAATTGATGTACAACTGATTTCCCCATTCCCTCATGCCATTCCCTTAGGAAAAGCATTATGCAACGTGAGAGAAGAAAGAAACTGTTTTTTTTTTTTTTCCCTGAAAAACTCGGTCATATCAATTGTTTATAGCAGCTGAATATAAAAGACTTAAACTAATCTCGAACATACTGTTTTCCTTGACATGGAAATCCAACTCTTTCTGTTACTTATGTTAGGAATGTATTCAAGATAAGCTACCGACATAATTCATAGTGAATGCAGTGTTGGAAAATAGCTAAACATAGCACCAAGCAACCACTGGCTTGTTTCCTGTCTGTTTGCTGCCTAAAACAGAGACTGTTTGCAGTATCATGCTGTTGTGACATTGTCTTTGGACTTTATGTCTTTGCTAATGAGAGTTGTTCTAGTTTTACTTCTTCATTATTTTTTTTTCTGTTTCTCACATAGTCAAAATTAAAAAGTAAACCATTGCTGTTTCTAGGAAAAACAACACTAACAATTACTTGAAAGATTTTCAGTACTGAATTCCTTTGACAATATGAAATTATAACTGAAGGAATATTCTAATGAGTAAATATTAGTCCATTATCAATAAATGCCTTTCATTTTAAAATGTTGCTACTATCCTTATAACAATTCTTATTACTCTGACAGGTTAATAAAAGAAATGAAGTATTGTCACAGCCCAAATGTTGGGTAAAACAGGATGCAAGAATTATTTTTTCTCATAGGAAAACTTAAGCAATAAGGTTGAGTTCAGCTTCTATGTTTGCCCTTTTTCTTTTGATTTTAGTTTTAAATATTCATATTAATAGTTTGAAAATACAGAGACTAATGAGGTAGATATTTATTTCAAGAGATTTTTATTCAGGATCAGAGAAACCATGGGGTTTTCTAGGTATCCAAGGGAGCTGAAATAAATGGTCAATGAAACAGTACAATACATTCAAATTGAACTAAAAATAGCTTATAATTGATTCACTTATATAATCTGCAGTCTTTTAAATTGGATATACCAAGTCAAAACCCTTTCTCTATATTTATAATGTGTAATGTTGTAGAACTCAATGATTCTGCTTAACATAGAGATGAAATAGGAGAAAAAGAATCAAGGTTTTAGCATGTATGAGAAAAGGGATAGTAACAAATAGAAAAGATATAATGCTTTAAATACTTCTAGGATACTGTGTGGTACTGATGAGTCATGTATCTTAAACAATATAAAAAAAAGAGCTTCAACAAGAGGAAATGCAATCTCAGAGGGTGTGGGAAAATTTAATTGAAGGAAACAAACTACTGCAAAAGAAAATGAGTAAATCATAGAATGGTGAGGTTGGAAGGGACCTCAAAGATCATCTAGTTCCAACCCCTTGCCATAGGTAGGGACACCTCCCAGTAGTACAGGTCACTCAAGGCCTCCTCCAACCTGGCCTTGAACACCCCCAGGGAAGGAACAGCCACAACCTCCCTGGGCAACCTGTTCCAGTCTAATTTAAGTTATAAATCCATATAGCAAATTCTACCTGAACACAAGAGAAAGAGGACAATGAGCTGAAGTTAAATGTTGTGTAGTCCAGAAATACTTTTAGGTTGATTATTGTTTTTCATGTACATGTAAAAGGATTATAGGGATCCTTAAGACAAGACATGGTTTAGATCAAATCTTGAAGAGATTTTTGGCCAAATAGTGACACTGACAATAGATTTAACTCTCTGTGACAAATCATAAGCCATTGTTTTGAAATTAGTATTTCCATCTTTAGGTTGAAGTACTGCCTGTATTTTAGATTGGATGATAGTGGATCTGACTGTTGTGGGTTTCTTATCATCTTCCTCTGTCAGAGACAGGATATTGAGCTAAATAGATCTTGGATCCATTCCAAGGTATCAGTTGTCTTTGTGCACCATGCACATGTGTTTATAGTAAAGCTCTATTAATACCAAACTAAATGCAGATCCTCTGTAGTGAGGCACTATTCTTATATCAGAAAATCAAAAGGGAAGAAATGGAAGTGAAACCAAGAAGATTATTGAAGTGGAATAGGTGGTAGAGGAAATAACGTGTATGTACAGAATTTATCAGTATAAGCTCAGGTAAAGAGACACTGGGGAATTCAGCTTTGATTTAACTTGATCTGGTCTTTAGTTAAATGCCTAATAACTAAAGTAAGACACTTTCAGCTTTAAATCATGTTCGTTTCCTTCTGCATGCAGAAGAGTAGGTAACAAATCAGATAGTTTGTGGCAGCTTAAATTAGCTCGTTCAAACTCTTTTCCTAGTCTACACTCATAGTTTTGCCCGAGTCAGTTCCCAAAGTTACATTGTTCAGCTGGTAGAATTTGTCACCTCTAAATAGTTCTTCTGTTGATATGTCGGATAGACCTGTGTGCAGTTGCCACATTTCAAGAAAATACTCTCCTGACAGTTTTACAGTTCAGATTATTCTAGTGCTGGGTTTCTTTTATTCATTTGTTTGGTTGGTTTTTTTCCCCCAAGTCTAGCAGTGATTCTCATTTCTGCAAAATTGTCATAAATATTTCTAATTCACCACTCTAATTGCAGTGCTATTACCTGGCATTGAATTTGATATCCTCTAAATTAAAATTTTCAGATTTATTCTATTGTAAACCTTTTGGTCACTATCAAAGTAAACAATTAGGAGCTAATCTACCCATTTCTCAGCCATCAGGGAATGCTGAAGAGACACTATCTTCTTAAGAGAATGGCTTCATCCTTCAGGCACAACTAAGATCTTTCAACTGATTTGGCTGCCTTTGGGGCTAAATATGTAGAGGATTCCATTAAATCATTCAATGTTAAGAGTCCATTAAATCATTAAACAACTATCTGGATATAAATTTCTTTAATGACATGATTACAGGGATCAATGGCCAAGAACATCTGTACCAATACCAAAACAAATCTATGCCAAAAGGTGATGGGTGGAATCTTCCATTCTCTTAGCAGACATGATAGCAGGAAATGTGTTATTTCCTTTTCCTTTCTTTTCTGTTTTTGTTTGTTTGTTTGCTTGCTTGTTTTAACTAGGACCTTTCATCTTTTTGATCCCTCTCCAAATATTTCAATGTAAAGAAAGTGGAGTTTTTTGTAGGCAAAATTTTTGTCCTTCGCAAAGTGTTTGTTTGAGCACCCTTGATATCTTTGATAAAAATTTTCTGGGCCTGAAAGGAACAAAACATTTATAAAGTTTCATCTGATACAGTATTTGAAAAAAAAAATTAGTAACATGACTTTAAGGCTATGATCTTCTTTCTGTTCTCCATGTATCTTAGCCTCATCCTTCAAAGCAAATCCTAATTGTAGCCATTAGATAAATTGGAGTTCCTAGTGTCTTTAAAGATTCTAAACTAATATGTTCCAGGTTACCTAGTAGCTTACCAGTATATCTGGCTGATTTATGCACCAGGCATGCTGCAAATGTAGTCTGACATGAATTTTGTGAATTAGACCACAGTGGTGTTTGTTCACTTCTCTAGTATTTGTTGTCTTAAAAGCATTCTTAGTTCACAAGAAAATTTCTGTCCTTGTTTTACTTAGTTTTGCCTTGAAAAGGTAGATTAATATTTGAGCCACTGAGAAAGGGAACTTTCACTTATTGTTTTTGTTTGTTTGTTTATTTTTCCCTGAGTTTTGATTATTCATCAAGTTTTTTTTGATGACAGGGTAGTTTTCTTTTCATTCTGGCATGGAATATAGAGGATCTGAACAGTAGAAGGAAGAGAGCCTCCTGTTCTCCTAGCTATACTTGGCAGGCCTGTCTTCCCTCGTCATTTCCTTTTTACAGGTTCTCTGTTTAAGTACTATTTGTTTGATTAATTACACATCTTATTGAAACAGAGGAGAAAAACACATTGACTTGAGATTCAGTTATACTTGTGATTTATTTGACGGTAAGGCAAAGTTTAAGAAGAGGTAGAAGAATTAAACGGACTCTTTGTTTTTATGGTTTTGGAGGGAAGAAAATGCAAAGACAATAAAAAGAATGGCATAACAAAATGTCGAAGGTCTTTGTCATTTCTTTATTATGGAAATATTTATTCCAGTTTAGATTTTACAAGTTTTAAAAGTTGGTTTTAAAATAATAAGTACTTTCACGTTGTGACAGAATATATTGTGTTAAAATACAGTGAACATAACACCAAGATGTGAAGTACTTTGATGTGGTCATTACAAAACACAGTGCCTAGTGAGCTCTATGAGTGTTACCTTACAGAGAATTTTATCAATATCTTTAATTAAATAAGCAGGACCAGAATACTACCATCAAATTATGAGTCAGGCACCCTATCAATTTCAGTAGAATCTCTAGCATTAGTTTTGGAGAAGTAAATAATTTTGTAACATTATGTTCTTCCACAGAGTCCACTCTTGTTTTATCCAGAATCTTCTTACTGAGATCGTGGAAGTTATCTACTAGGAAGAAACTAAATAGCTGAGCCTTTTGCTTAATAAATGGTGTACAAAATTCCAGTGTGCCAGACATCTATAACCAAAGACTCATTAAGCCAAGCTAATTAAATAAAAACAGTAAGCCAAATAATTAAGATGAAAGTCATGACCTGCAGTGACCTCAGGTCCTGTCTATGACACAGAATTAATCTTTAATCATGCCTAATGGCTGCTTGCATATTTAATGTCTGCTACAGTTACTATCTTCCCCGAAGGGAATCCTCAGTTTCTTTCTTCTTTCAGTAGCTCCTTTGGGAATATGAGTTAATTGCTCTTACAGAGAGACGAAAGTAGTTCAGATTTTCAGAGCTTTTTCTTTCCTCTCTTTCTTTTTGGGATGTGTGTATTTGTTTGTTTTGTTTTTATTTTTATTTTTGCTTGTGTTTTTTTCATGGCTGTTAGCAGTAAGTGTGTACAAACTTTTACTTTTGTCCCAAATGACATCACATACAAGACTAACCTCAAGAATTCTTCAGAGAACTTTAAACTTTGGATGTAATATCAGAAATACCTAATATCTAATTTACTCATTGCATCGCTCAGACAACATAAGTTGCATTTAATTTGGGTGAAAGAAAGTGACAGTTTGATGCATGGTTCAGGTCAAATTAATTACTTGCCGGAATGGATAGATTGGCAAAATGGGCACAGGCATAGCAGGTGGTTTTCAATAATGCCAGGAATTTAAGAAATTTTGTGCCAGTCTTGCTGATTTCTCCTTCTCTGAGCAGGAGGAGGCTGATCATCAGGTTTTATGTTCGTTTTTACATTTCTTCCATTCTTCAGTAGTCTTTAGTTTTAGAAGGTAAGGTGTTTCTCAGAGTTTTAGATCCCAGTGAGGGAGAATCTGCCCTGTCAGATTTTCAAAGACTCTCACACTGTCAGTAAAGTTTCTAAGCTCACAGAACACCTCTCTCCTTTACTGCTGCAGCGAACAGTAAGTGTCATGAACTTAGTTTAACTAGATTGCAACCTTTTCAGAGTAACATATATTTAAAGAATTTGTACTAAAGTTGTCCTTATATGCAATCAGTTCCACCTTCTGAAGGGGTGCTGTTGCCATGAAAAAAAAATGCTAAGGAGCTAGCAAAAAGAGGTTACCCTCTTTTAAAAGACAAATTGCTTTAAAGAAGAATCTTCTCTTCTACTCCCGGTTATCAGGAGGAAAAAACCAAAAAACTAACGACTTTTGAGTGACCATTGCTAAGTACCTATTCAGCTATGACAATGCAATAATCTATTAGATTCACTAAATGATTCGCTAAAACCATCAGTGCCATAGGGAACAGAAGAAAACTATCACCTTAAAAAAACACCACGAAGATATGAAACACTTTTTTTTCTATTTCAGTGTATATGTTAGGGAGGGTTTTTTCCTCCCAGTGTAGTACGATCTCTGTGATACTGAGAAAGTTATGTTTCTGTGGCCATTAGCATTGTTCTGTATCTTCCTGTTTATGTGATTTGCCATTCAGCTGTTTCTCTTCGTCTCAGTCTCTAAACGAGCCATAAGATTTCTTTTGGATGTCTAGAATCAGGTAAGGGTACCTTTTTTTTATATAAGATCTGATTTTTTTCCTTTCCAAGTCTGGTAGAGAGAAGGCACTTCAACAATAAGTAAATCTCATTATCTTCCTAATTTAGTAACTCACAATAAGCATATGCTTAGTCTTCTCGGTCTTGCAGTTTTCACATATCAGATATTCAGCTAGAGTAAATTACCATAATTTCACTCACAACTGAAACCACTCTGATTTACACCATCTTTAGAATTGGCTTAGGTTCAGTAGAAAAAGTTTCAGGTGGTTACTGAAGAGACTTGAATTTATTCCTTGTAAAGCGTCAGAGTCCAATAGTCGCTGATTGAATTCTTTAAGATATTCTGTGTGTGTGTAGGGTGCAATATTTAATACAAAATTTATTTATTTGAAGACAACTGATGTTACACGGGATTCCTGATTTAGCAATATAAAATATATTAACCACACAAATGTAAGTTACGCTTAGCAAAATACAGTAATTACAATATATAGTTCCATTAGAATACCAATGCACTTCCCATTACCAGTCTCTATAATATTCATAGTGATGTGAGCTTTACATCTTGTGTGAGCTCATTCCCCCCCCCCCCATATTTTCCCATTTTCCTATGGTTTAAGATACAGGAAAGGGTAATATTTGCACCATTTGAATGTGCAAGTAGAGCAATTTTATGTATCTCCTCATTTCAGTTTTTCTCCCAAGTCATTATATTAATGGTTGCAGCCAAGGTACACTGAGCCAATCCCAGCTTTGAGGTATTCAGCGCGTCACTGGGCATGATCTGCAGCCAGACCAGGCTGCAGGGCCGTAGGTGGGCCCAGCTCTGTGGGGCAGATGGCCAGAGAGGACAGGCCTGTGCCGAACTGGAGACTGGCCCTGTTGCCATGTCTCTGGAGCAGGGGCTAATGGCCCTGGGGGACTGCTATGGCAGCCTTGGGCCGAGAAGAGAGTATGGAAAGGCCCCAGAAGGCCTGAGCAGAGACAGTGAGTCCTCTGAGTGCCATCAAGGCCTTGACAATTCTTTCTAAGCAACTGCTTTCTAAGACTCCTATTTTTTGAATGAAGCTTGGATTGTTAATTCCCAGGTGCATTAGCTTTTATTTACTCTATTAAAATGCATTTGGTTCAACAGGTCCTTTCAGCTCAGTGATTTACATTGTTCTGTAAAAGTAATGTGTCCTTAGTATTTATTACTCCATCAATCTTTTTGTCATCTGTAAACTTCACTAGTGAAAATGCTACATTTTCTGATAAACTACTGGTAAAAGGTACAGAAATTGCATTGGATTGACAAAACCTCTCTGCAGGATCAGAGAGTGGCTTGAGGGGTAGGCCAGCACTGCCGACAAGGGAAGTAATGGAGGAAAAGAAAAGTCTTTCCTTTCCTTTTGTATTTCAAGTAAGTTACTGTGTTGTGTTCACAGTGAGAGGAGTTGTTTGGCTACGGATTCCTTTGTCCTTGTTGTCAGGTTTTGGGGCACTTAGGGGCATCCCATTGTGTCAAATGGAGGCTGAAAGCGAGGTGCTTGGTAGTAGTAGTGCCGAGTAGTGACAATGGCTGTGTTTTGAAGCAGTGCATCAATACTGGTGAGCTTGTGGGAATGAGAAAGTGATGATGATGAAGCAATGTCAAGAAGGTCAGTGTGTGAATTTACAGTTCTGAAAGACTCTGTCTGCAAGGTCAAATTGTGGCATGCTTTAACCATTCTGTATAATTATCTAGGAGAGGTTTTGGGTTTTTTTTATTTTTTGGGGCTTTTTTTTGGGTTTGTTTGTTTGTTGTTTTTTTGTTTTGTTTTGTTTTTCATTTCTTAACCACAAGGTTTTAGCTAGCACTTACTCACTGTAAGTCACTCTGTTTCCAATACTTTGTGAAACCTGTAAGGGTTTTGAAGGCTGATAGCCTTTCTCTTTTTTCTTTTTTTAAAGCTTCTTTAAACTACTGGCTTTATTTGATAAGAAGTCCTACTGTCACATGTTTTTGCCTTTTCTAAATCAAATAGAACACACAGAGATGAGATGTACTTGAGGACTGAAAGAAGAAACAGTGATCTGAAATGCCTGTTATGAACATATCAGCATCTTCAAGACACAATAAAGTGCTAGCAGTAGTGGAACATTAAAATGTATGCGAGTTTATATAACTATTTACCTCTGTCTTTTCATATGGTTTCTCTTTGAATGTAGATAGGGAAGTAAGCACAGAAAAGTGAGATAAATTAATGAAAAGCATGAGCAGAAAGAACATTTGCATTGTCTGCTCATGTGTCATTAGGATGGAAAGCTTTATTTAAGTGCACCTTTGTCTCTTACCTAGACAAGTAGGATAAGTCTAATGAGTGTGAACAGCCATTGCTTGTGTCTGTATGAACTCTATCTGTGCCTTTTGTCAGGCAGAAAAATAATGATAAAAAGGAAAGAAGATTAGCCTTTGACAGTGACAATTCTCTGTAAAGGACTTAACAGTCATTGATGGGGTTTAATGTAAAACTGTTGTGGATAACATTTACCTTTACGGTGAAACTGCAGAAAGACACAAGAGAATAGGCTTAGTGGGTTTTAGCTGTAGTTGGACATAATACCGTACAGAAATCCCAGCAGAGCCTGCTGTTCAAAGACTTCATTGTTATTCAGTTTGTTAACATGACAATGATCAAAGATATCCAGGCTAAACCACTCATTTATTCTAATTAAAATAACAATTCCAACCTGTTACAGGTTTTATCTTTATAGTGTGCATATCTAGCAAAAGAGTAATTGATAACCTTAAAATACTACAGAGAGAGAGGCATAGCACATTCTCTCTCCAGGGATACTGTGATCTGGTGTAGAAGGACCAGAGTTTTTAAGAGTGATCTGATTTTGCCATGTGTAATGAAAGCATTGGTCATTTACGGAGAGGTGGGCTCCCGGCAATCAACCAAACAACTTGAGAGTTTATTTTGCATTACGGTTGAAAATATGACAATAAGACATGACACTAAGGAGGCTCACATGTACCTACTTTAAGTTTTCTTTTGTTTCAGAAAAAGCATGCAAAAGGTAGGCTTTTTCATGATAGTAGAATTGATTTATTCAAATCAGAAACAACTTTGTGGTATATTGATTTTCGGTACATTTTATTTGCTGTGTGTCATGTCCTGCAAATTATTTGTATTTCATTTAAATTACCTGACCTTTCAGAATTGCAAAATAATTAAGTGTCTTCCTTGCAGTGAGAGATGGGCTGGCACTGAAATGATCAGCTTGCTCAGCATTTTGAACATCATCAAAATATTCAACTAACTGCTTAAAAATAAAGGACTGATGAGTGTGCATATTCGTTTTCATTTTATACTAGCTCTTCTGCTACTCTCATCTCACCCAACCTCAAGAGCTGTAATTAGGTTTGAAAATGATAAGTGATACAGCCTGCCTTCTTTAGGAACTTAATTTAAGTTGTATGATTAAAGTTATGTGCTGTTAAGTGTCCTTGTCTTAAATCTTTGCTTTTGGTTAGGGAAGACTACTGATTTATGTGCTGTGTCCAAAGGATAGTTTACTGGACAGAGCAAAGAACAAGTTAAGGTGGGGATTCTTCTAGTAAGGAAGTGGCAAGTGAAATTGCTGCTTCTCTTGTGGAAATTTTCTACTTTCCTCATTTTTACTCAGCAGGAAGGGTCCAGCAGATCAAGTGTCTGGGAGTCAATGTGATTCTCTTGATTCTCTTCATCTTGGAGAGAAAGCAGCACTAGTATAATATTAATGAACTGTTAAGAGCCCCAGTTCACACCTGAGACCTGTGTCTCACATACGTGGGTGCATTGCATTACTTAGGAAGCGCGGTTAAGCATGGGGCTTAGCTGGGAAACTGGACTTTCAGCTGCTACCTCTACTGTGTCAAGTGAAGCAGGAATAGTCATGGACTCAGGCTCAGGATTTGGCTGTGAAGTAGCAATTACAAGCTGAGATAGCTACAAGCAGATTTCCAACTGCTGCTGCCTGTAGCCTGCCATTCTGTCTTTTTGATGTATTGGAACTCAGGAGGCTTTCTTTTAAGCCCAGGAAACTCGGAGAGTATCAAGAAATTAAATTTATAGTTCCGAATTAAAGATTTAAAAGTATGCTAAGTTGGTGAATTAGGGTGCAGACTTGAAACAACTAAACCATAGACTATTTCCTGTCCTTGGCTGCATCTGAGAACTAGCCATGATGGATAGCGAGAACTGCTGTAGCTGTCTAAATTGCAAGAATCACAATGACTTAATTTGAAACCTGGATAATTTCTTTACCCTTTGTTAATGGAATTAAAAAAAAAACCCAAACCAAACTAAAAACCCCAAACTTTGAAAAAACAAAAAACCCAAAAATTATTTTATTATTTTTTTTTTGAGGAAGAGTATGCTGGTCAACACATTACTGCTCTACTGAAATTATGTCTTTCCTCACAACTAATTGTCTAAATACATTTTCATATGTATAAAACCAAGGCTAAAAGCAACTGCTTGCTGTATTTGAATTAATAAGGTTTGTAGGAAAGGGTCGTGCCTAACAATCTTAACAATACAGACTTCCCATCTATTTATGAAACGCCAGTTCTTTTTGTCATACATAATTCCCTTCCTCTCTGAAACCACTGCTTCTCACTGTCAGAAACAAATCAGCCTTACATTTTCCTGGGTTTTCCATCTTATTTGCCTTTCTTCTTTCCTTCCCTCACAACTCAAACTTTGAATCCCATCAGTTGGGCCAACAGCAGAGTGAGCTGTTGATGGAAATAAACAGAGAATGAAACCTAACAGTGCGCAGGAGCTCGGTAGCAGGGCAGAGAGAGATAAGTAGATAGAAATAAAGTAGCAATCTCAAGATTGTAATGAGAAATAAAGTGGTTATAAGTGATTAAATGGTAATTGGGAGATGCTTATAGCTTTACGGCTCCCTATGACATCTTGATGTTCATCTCTCTTGGAATGTATTATGCTAGAGCATCTTGGAACAGTTCAGCCTGAGGTCTTTCCTTAGCAGTTTTTCTACATTATTTCACACCATTACTCTGAAAACATAAAATTAGCCACACATCTGTCAAGGACAAAGGAATATAGTAATCACAGAATTGTTTCAGTGGTGTTCTGTGATAGAACAAGGGGAAATGGACACAAAGTGGAACACAAGAAGTTCCACCTCAACATGATGAAAAACGTCTTTACTGTGAGGGTACCAGCACGCTGGAACAGGATGCCCAGAGAGGCTGTGGAGTCTCCTTCTCTGAAAACTTTCAAAACCTTCCTGGATATATTCCTGTGTGGCCTACCCTAGGTGATCCTGCTTTGGCAGGGGAGATGGACTCGATGGTACCCCAACATCTCTTCCAATCCCTATCATTCTGCGATTCTATGTTTAACATTGATTGTCTTTAAATCGCTGCCTTGCAGTTCCAAATTGCCGCTTGAGAGATGTCTGCTAGCTCCATTAAGCATATGGGGAAATTGGGATCTTGTTTTTATTTTCTAATAACCACTGTGGTCCTATAGAAAGAAATTGGCAAAAGGTACACTGTTCATTCATTCATGTTGCTTTTAGATGTCTAAAAGCAATGAAAAGGGACTTCAAGGCACTGGGAAAAGTAGCTGAGGGATCAGGGGCACAGGTAATCTTTTCATCAATGCCTTTAGTTGCAGGTTGAAATGCTGAGAGGAACAGGAAATCATGCCTGATTAACAAGTGGCTCAGCGGCTGCTGCCACCAATGAAATTTTGGGTTCTTTGATCTTGGGGAACTTTATATGGCCCTGGATCTGCTACCAACAGATGGGGTACATCTGTCTTAGAGGGGGAGAAAGATCCTGGCACACGAGCTGGTGGGGCTTGTCAACAGGGCTTTAAACTAGGCTGGAAGGGGGAGGAGATCAAACACAGCAGTACTAGAGATGAACTGAAGGAGGCTAAGTGTGGTAAGCGGTAAGACCTGCAGCCCAGCTGAAGTGTA
>VWYK01054833.1:1472-14453 GCA_013399775.1 Semnornis frantzii
CCCAGAAGGGACAATTTTGGGTTGCAGTTGTAACCTCAGATTTTGTGTTTGCAATTGCAATTGCATTTCAGAGCTATAGAGCTGTAGAGCTATTCTGCAGTTCAGTGGCTTTATCACCAGAAGTCTTACAGAATCTGTACACGTTGGAAGCAAATAAACTGTACTATTTGTGCACCTGACTGCTGCTTCTGAGCACAGCTAGACCTACAGCAGACAGGCTGCTCACTCATCTTGCATTGGGCCTGTAGTCACAGCATTGCATTCTGTCATCTACTAAGAGATAAGTCCAGCCACACCTAGCCCCTCTAATCTCTGAGGACTGGCTAGAACATAAGGGGATTCACCTAAATCATACTAAATTTATCCTTCACTAAATGCAACAGGGTGCTGTTAGGTTTCTACTTCGTGTTGCGAGCAACTGCATGATTTCTGTGCTCTGCTCCACCAGTGCTTGAAGTGAAATATTCTTATCAGCAGCAGGCTGCTCAGATGTGAAGTGCCCTCTTAGCTTGTACCTTTTATCCTTTCATATTCTACTCCAAACAGTAGCTGAAACTTGTCTGAGCTCAAGAACTCATCTGATCAATGATTATCAGTATTATTGCAGAAGACATGTCTAGTTCTAGCTTTTACACTGATGAAATATGTGCCTAAGTATACTCCAATTTGAACGATACTGCAGTAGACTCATATGGCACAATCCCAAGGCCCTGTTGTATAATGTAAACGTAGGCAAAGAAATACACTCAGCATTATTAAAGACAAAGTCTATTATACCCTATGCTGTTTCTTCAGGAAGTTTTCATTTCTCAGTTGCTTTTCTCTGCATTCAGTACATAGTGAGGCATGTGTGACAGTGTGAAAATTTCCAGATGGTTAAGGTGCTGCCACTTTGGGGGTAAATTACTGAATTTCCATATCGTCAGCAAATCAATAAGATGTATTGTTGCAGCTGAATTTCACTTGACCTCTGAAGGCAAGCTGCTTCTAGGAGCAGCTGAGCTTTTCTTTTCAGCAGAAGCTAGACAAGATGGTCACTGATGAAAAGAAATAATCATAAATTTTGCAGGAGCCAGTGAAGTCTGACTCCCAAGAGCATGAACTCAGTAAATCTTGAAACATGTTGGTAGATAACATTAGGATGTGAATCTACAAGCTCGAGCTCATAGGTGCCACCAAGTGTAAAACTCATCAAGATGAAGGTACGCTCATTTCTCATGACTGAATGTGGATCTAAGGAGAAGTTTCAAAACCAGCAAGAGCTGGAGTCCCCTTCCTGCCACTCACAATGACTTCTGTCTCCCACTGTGTTCTAGCTCAGCAGGAGCTGGGATGAAAGCAGAAGACTTCCAATCAGCCTGAGAGTGAACGACTCTTAGCTCATGCTGTGCTGAGAACCTTACAAACATGATTTTTCTCCCTACCATGCAGGTAACATTAGAATTCTGTAGTGTGCTGATAGCTTACGCAAACTCCTGCTGAAATCAGAAGAAATCTTTCAAGCTGCTTCAAAAGTCAACGTGTCAGATCATGCAGCTGGGATAAATCAGATCGTGCTTTAAACCCTCTCTAGAACATAATAATTTCATATTTTTATTTCTTTTTCATATAAAGGTATTGCCTTATAAAAGAAAGACAAGACTGGAAGTTACAAACCTCAAAAGCACCCGTGACTGGTTGGTAAAACAGTCAAGAAAAGAGTTGCCTTTCTGATGTTCCATCTGATGTTTACAGAGAAATTAAAAGTTGAAGGATGATTTGCCATTGAGTACAGTTTAAATCAAGGCTAAGGGCATCAATTAGGCTGGTGTGAGATGCAAATAATGCAATGAAGCATTCAGTACATAATGGGACAGAGAAATAAGCTGGTGTCATATAAAATGATTTTGTTTCTGTTCTTTCTAGCAGCTCATATTTTGACTCTGCTTTTTACTCTTTATCATATGATTTAATATTTTTTCCCTCTGAAAATAATTTATAGGGTTTTTGTTTGTTTGTTTGTTTGTTTTAATTTCTACATTCATTAATTGGCTGTGAATGTTCTTTTGGCTCGCTGCCTCTTTCCTGCCTTAGGGAGTATTTCCCAGTAGCTAGCAGTAGGTGCTGAGTCCTGAACTGTCGATTCAGAGCATTGGAGACAGGTGGGCCATCAGCAGGAGTAGTAAAGTGATATGCCACCAGAAATATGAAACTGTGACAGCTCACTGAAACCATTTATTTCTTCTTTCAAACTTCAGGCATGACAGCTTCTAAACTATAAAATCCAGGTTCATACAGGGGAATAAGTGACCATAGTTTAGAAATCAATTTCTTATTTTAAGGATTTTTCATCTGTTTTGATATGCAGAAACAGTTTATAAGCAAGACAATGTGTTAAGTCTCAACACACGGATATTGAAATGGCTGCATTTGGAGAACAGCTTTTCCCTTCCCCCCCACTTGGAGACAATTGCAAATGAGGTAATGTTTCTCCTTCAGTAAACAGAGAGAGATTTAACATATTTTGGATGATACCCTGAATAGGAAGAACAAACAAGCACACACATTACTGTTATTGGTAGGAGCACCACTAATATTATACTGTTATTTGTCTTTGTCAGTTTTGAAGTCTGGAATTGTTCTAAATGAGCTCTCTCTTCTTCCTCCCCCTTTTTCACATAAACATGCATACATTACTCAATTATCACCAATGTGGAAGGAGAGAAAAAAGCAAAGAAATATCTCCACTCTGCTGGAGAAAAGAGTTTTGCTTATTTTTTTTTTCTTTCTATGATGGAATGATTAAAGACATGGTTAATATTTCTATTATTTTAAAGAATATCACACTGACTGAACATTTTAAATCTTACCACATGCCCATACTTGGCACAACATGATTTTCATGAATGAATGGGATTTGTTTGCTTTCAAAACATTAATAAATCATTGGAATGCTGGTGAGAGGAAGATGGAGGGGTCACTACAGCTTTTCTCACTAAAAGCAGGAAAAGATTGCTTCACACTCAAAAAAAGCACACACACACACACACACACCCTTACTTATAAATATCCTGGTTCACTTGCCGAAGCAATAGTGACAGCTTTTACTGTTCACTGAAAGCCCCTCTTCTAGTTCAAAGTATCAATGGGAAAGAAAAAGTCTCTTAACGTTTCTTATAGACCTCCTAATGTTCTAGTTCTGGATGGAGTATCTAAGCAATTACAAGCTACTCATAAAAAAAACAATAGTGAGCAGGAAACATTGTAGTGCTACCTTGTCATGGTAGTCCTAAGCAGGCCAAATTGGGCTTGTACCTCTCCTGGTTTGCCCAGCCATGTTTTTCTGCTCTCCCTCCTGCTGTTTTGGGGAGAGCAACACTGGGAAAAGGGACAAAGAGCCTGGAGCCACTAAGTCTGGGGTCTGTGGCCTGCCCAGCAACTGCAGGAAACAAGGTGCACAGGGTTGCCTTGTGCAAGGCTGTGTTCTGCCCAAAGAAGGGTAAAGCAAGCCTATGGCTTCACCCAAGATGGCCAAATCTTGGCTAACTGCCATTGGATTGGCTATCCTGTGTCCAAAGGCCCATTGGTCTCAGGCTGTATTGGATCAAAGGAGATGAGCAGGGAGCACAGAGGCCTTTGCCATTCCAAGGTGTGTCTGTGCCTGCTGCCTCCTTGCTCCTGAGCTGAGGCTCTGATACCTCCACGCATTGGGCCTGCACAGCCGGCGTGACACCGTGCCCAGACTGCACACCGCAAGACATCTGCCTGCACCTGGAAGCCTTCTGCCCAGACGGAAGCCCTGGAGAGAACACAAATCATCCAGAGAGCCAGGAACAGGTCAGAGATCGTCTGCCTCCTTTCCCCAGAAGCCTGGGGAGACTCTAAAGCCTCTGACGGCTACCGACAGCAACCCTGCTACGAGCCTTGGGTACTGTCAGATAGAATTCTGTGAGTAAATCCCAAAAGCCTCTTGGAATTATTAATTGCCTTCTGCCCTAAGCAGGAAGTTGCTGCTTGTGTCCATCTAGTGAGCAAGCGGCGTACTGACCGCATGTGGTGTACTGACAGCAAAGCCTTCTCTGCCAGCTTAAATCCAGTTCAATTAATATATATATATTTAATAGTTATTTCTAGATCCTGTTATAGCCTGTATGTAGTTTCCATAATGTTACAAAGAGCCTGTTATTATTATTCAATGGTGATCAGGGTGATGCCAGTTCTGAATATTTAATATTAATAAACTATATATTAATATTTTTAAATATCATCTCACAGTAATTAATTACCCCTTCCTGTTGCACTCCTAAACAGGCAGCACCATTCACAGATGAGAGAGAAGTAATAAGAGAACCTGACTCACACACACCAAAGACTAGGGGGTTAGATAGTTGCATTTTGTCAGCTTTATTGCCAGGAGCTTGCTGCAGTCGTTTGCATTTCTAAAAAATATTAGGGGAAAAAAACACTCAGTACATTGTGGGGGGTTTTCACAGAAGCAAATTTTAAACACTAGAAAAAAACCCAAAACAAACCAAACCAATCCAAAACAAAACAAAACCAAACCCAAACCAAAAACCCAAATCGCCCTGCTTCTCAAGTGAAACTAAGAGCAGGGGTTGTCTCAGTAGCTTTATTTCATAAACACAATATGCAAAACTTCATCAAAAGCAGTAGGAAAATGTGACACTAAGAGTCCATTACCTTTGAATGTTCATGGCAGTTTGCATCTGAAAATCTTTGTGCTATCTTCCCAAATACTAAATCAGGAAATTCTACACCTGTATCTTATCTCCCTGAACCTATTTATCAGATGAAGTCAAAATTCACTGTTAGGATGCAACAATAATACCAGCAACGGACCATTACATATCAAAATAGTTTCATTACTTAGCAGGGTCCAAAGCAAGAAAAGGATCATTTCTAACAGTGATACTTTCCTTGTAAATTCAAAGTAGTCCATATTAAAAAATAAAATAGGATATTAGAATCCTTTAGATTCAATGCAAATAAAAAACTGAGAGAGTCTGTGCTTCATCAATTTAAGCCTGACTTCTTCTAACCATGTTCCTGGGTTTTGCTTTGGGTTTTGGGTTTGGGTTTTGTTTGTTAATATTTTTGTTTCCCTTTCTTTTTTTGTTGGTTTTAATTAATACTAATCCCTCAATTTAAGTATTTTAAGAATGGCAAAATGTTCATCATTATGCCTGATGTTTAAAAGGCTAGAACCTCGGGATACTTAAATGCAAGAGCTGAACTATTTCCTACTTTTACTGACTCTGAGCTCATCATTGTTTTATATGAGCACTAAGTTGCATGAGCATAGATTCATAGAATCACAGAATCATAGAATCCTAGAATGGGCTGGGCTGGAAGGGACTTCCAAAAGTCATTTAGTCCAAGCTCCTCTGCATTAAGTAGGGGCATCCTCAACTAGACCTGGTTGCCCAGAGCCCTGTCAATCTCACATTAAATATTTCCATTTCATTCATTTCTACAAAGTAACTGTAAATGCAAGAAAAGTTGTTACAAATTCTGGCTGTGTTCTGTTAAACTGCTACTCCATCCCCTCACAGATATGGCATTGATGGGTTAAGTGATTTTGAAATACTGAGTACATATGGTTCTTAAAGAGTTTTTCAACAATCTTTAGAGTACCTTTTGAAGGAATGCATATAAATATAAACTCAGTTATTGCTATTAGTCTCAGATAAAATGCTAAGTTATGCATAACTTCTGCAGTGGAATATGCAGAGTTTCAATTTTTAAGTTTCTTAGACAATTTTGCTGTAGAGAAAGTTTGCAATAGTAACCAGTGAATATCTAAGTGCAGCAAAATACTTTACATATGCTCTCGATCAAGCTCCACAAATCTTTAATTAAATGTAGTCAGACATCTTCATATGAGCAATAAAAGCAATCTGATTATTAGAAGATCGTGCCATAACGAAGGGGATTTTTTTCCCATGTAAGATTTACGAGTGCTAAATTGGCCTTTGTGCTGCAAATGTGACTCTGCCTCTCATTCTTGTACTGGAATGCATTGATTATTGTGACAAGTTTTCAAATGATATGTTCTTTTGAAACTGGTTAGAATTGATTACTTACATGTTTTTAAATCTCTTTAAAAAAATCATGATCTGATTAAAAAAAAAAAAGGAGTCATTCTTTGGCTTCTGAAAACTAACAGTCATATTTTTTCAGTTTATGATAGTGAATATAATTTTTAAGCTGGTATCACAGTTGCTTTAAATAAACTTTACTGGGCTACATGCAAAGTTTATCCTAATTTATCTCTGCTGCTTTCTTTCAAAATAAATATTTAAGAAATAGTCACAAACACATTTTCCCTTTGCATTCATAAGAGCTGCTGTATATTTCAAACCAGTTCCAAGGTAGCCTGCTTGTCTGCATTGCAAAAATGCTTAAGAATTAAGTAAGATGTGATGGTAAGTAGGTTGCTGCAAAAGTATTCCATTTATATGGTGTCTAAAAGAGGTAACATCAGTAGTTAGTGACACAACTTAGCCATATCAATTTGTACAACACTTTGAAAGATCAGGATGCAGTTCTTCTGCCCCTCTACTCTGCCCTGGTGAGACCTCACATACCACATTTAGTTCTTCTGCCTCTCTACTCTGCCCTGGTGAGACCTCACTTGGAATATCACATTTAGTTTTGGACTCCCCAGCTCAGGAGGGACAGGGATCTACTGAAAAGAGTCCAACGGAAGGCTACAAAGATGATAAAGGGGTTGGAACACCGCACTGTGAAGAGAGGCTGAGGGACTGGGGGGTTTTGATCTGATGAAGAGAAGACTTAAAGAAGATCTAATCAATGTTTAAAAATATCTGAGAGCTGGGGGTCAAAAGAAAGGGGGCAAACTCTGCTCACTTATGCCCTGTGATAGGACAAGGGGTAATGAGTATAAACTACAGCATGGGAAGTTGCACTTCAATATGAGGAAGAATCTTCTTTACAATGAGGGTGACAGAGCACTGGCACAGACTTCCCAGAGAGGTTGTGGAGTCTCCTTCTCTGGAGACTTTCAAGCCCTGTCTGGAGGCATTCATCTGCATGACCTGAGCTATGTTTTATGCTTCTGCTGTGGCAGGGAAGTTGGACTTGATCTATCTCCACAGGTCCCTTCCAACACATAACATCCTGTGATTCTGTGACATATCCTACAAGACATTAAAGGACAAAAGATATAAGATGTGCACACAGAAAAATTCATCTTCATCTTGGGATCTAGAAAGAACGGATGAATCTGTTAGCTGTCTGTCAAAAATTTCCAAACATCAAAAGTAGAAAATAAATTAAAAAAAAAAACCAACCACATTATTTTTATACTGCTGTTACTGCAAATAAAACTTACTTTGTAGCAGACCATTTCATATTCATAGAAATATAACAATTAGGTTACTACAGCCAGAAACTATAATTTAACAACACAGTGAATGAAACTCCACACTGCATACAAAACTACCAGTTTTTAACTGACTGTTTGTCTTGTTTCTGATAAAGATTTTGAGGGAGGTTTGAGCACATGAAAGTATTTTTTACATTTATTTTAAGATCCATCCAAAACTTCTGTATATATGATTCAAATGCAGAAATCTAAGAGTGGGCCAAGACCACCAGGTAGCAAATGAAAAGTGAGAAGGGTTTATTTAGCACAAACACACTTCTGTATTTGAAAATTAATATAAATATATGATGGACAAGGTACTGGACATGCTTCTGATGGATGAGAAGCTGGAGATGAGCAGACAGTGTGAGCTTGCAGCCCAGAAGGCAAATCACACCCTGGGCTGCATCAAAAGACATGTCGACAGCAATCCAGAGAGGTGATTCTGTCACTTTGCTCTGCTCTTGGAAGACCTTACCTGGAGTACTGCATCCAACTTGGGAGTAAAGAACAGAGGATGAACCGGAACCTGATGGAGCAGGTCCAGAATAGGGCAAAAAAATGGTCAGGGGATTGAAGCACCTCTGCTATAAGGACAAAGTGATGGAGTTGGGGTTGCTCAGCTCTGGGGAGACCAAATAGCAGGCTTCCAGTACCTGAAGGGGCTACAGGAAGACTGCAGAGTGACTGCTTTCAAAGACCTGCAGAGATAGGACAAGGGGCCATGGCTTCAAACTAGAGAAGAGTGGATTTAGATTGGATGTTAGGAGCAGGTTCTTTACTAACAGATTATGGAACACTGGAACAAGTTGCCCAAGGAGGTGCTTGAGGCCCCATCCCTGGAGATATTCAAAGTGAGGCTCTACAGGGCTCCGGGCAACCTGATCTAGTGGAGGATGTCCTTGCTGACTTCAGGGGGGCTGGACTAGATGGCCTTTGGAGGTCCCTTCCAGGCCAGACCATTCTTTGATTCTATGTTTTCCTCAAAATACAATAGTGTGATAATTTATTGATAGTCAATAGTTATTAAAGCACTGAGCAGGTGTGTGAGGTGGAAATAAATGACAAAAGGAGAAAGATTTGTATTCTAATAGACACTTTAAATGTAAGAGATATAAGCCACATTTCACACTCAGTTTATTGATAAGCCAAAAGCAAATTTGTAAGCTACAAGAAGTTGTTGTTACAATATATATGCCTGTGTAACAAATTATACATTTAAACATGCATATATAAATACATCTCTCTATATATGTATGTATATATTTTATACAATCATAGAATGGTAAGGTTGGAAGGGACCTCAAGGATTACCCAGTTCCAACCCCCTGCCATAGGCAGGGGCACCTCCCACTAGNGCAGAGCTGCTGCAGTGCTCTGATCATCTTTGTGGCCTCCTCTGGAGCCACTCCAACAGTTCCATGTCCTTCCTGTGTTGAGGGCTCCAGAACTGCACCCAGGACTCCAGATGGAGTATTTAGTTTAGATAAATTTTGTTTAGACAAATGTATTCTAACGAATATTTCTACCTAGTAAAACTGAAGGTGGAGCTCCATAAATTCAGACTTTCCTTGAGAAGTTCCAAAAGAACTGAGACACTGGCACAGGTTGCCCAGGGAGGTTGTGGCTGCTCCCTCCCTGGAGGTGTTCAAGGCCAGGTTGGATGAAGCCTTTGAGTGACCTTTGCTAGTGGGAGGTGTCCCTTCCTATGGCAGGGGGTTGGAGCTAGATGATCCTTGAGGTCCCTTCCAACCTTACCATTGTATGAGTCTATGATTCTATGTTCTTTTTTTCCCCAAAACCAAAATAATTTTCTTTAAAACATCCAATTAATGAATGTTATTTGCCTGTCAGTAATCTGCCTGGAAGTCTCTTTGTCCCTACAGCCAAATGATTTACATGTGCCAAAAACCTTTGATGTGGTGTCAAGGTGTATTGTAAGCTGCTGCCTGCATAGTGGGAATGAAAAGAATCAAGAAAACTCTCATTGTCTCACCCTGCATTGACAGATATTTGTTTATTTTGATTTTAAAAATTGGGGTGATAAGATAAACTATTTTCTGTCTAAAAAGAGGGAAAATATCTGCCCAGTTGAACTGTATAAATCTCCGGCAACTAAGCATATTTTTTCAGTGTTTTGGAGACCTTCTGACTCCTGAAGCTATTGCTAGAAAGGCAACAAAATTAATCCTACCATTAATATCAAATATTCAGAGACTAGTTCTGAGATTTTTGGGGTTTTTTTTGGTTCTTATGTACCCAAATGCTTGTAGCACTACACTCAACCACTTAGGCAGCCCAAGGGAATATTGAGAGAGGAAAACATTGACTTTCCTTACCTTATTATGAATCTACCAAATTGGTTCATAGGGAATATGATCCTTCATCTGACATAAAAAAGAATGTGGAAAACCTCACTTTTTTTTTTGGTGGGAAATTTCTCTGCTGATTGATTAATTTTTAAGTACCTTCTATGTTTTGGGGAGGTTTTTTGTTAGTTTTGGGCAGGTTTCTCTGTGTGTGTTTGTGGGGTTTTTGTTTTTGTAGTTTGCTTTTGGTTTGGGTTTTGAATATTTTGTTGTTGCTGTTGTTTGGTGTTTTTTTCAGGGTTTTTTTGCCTGAACTGAGCACTCTCAAATAGGAAATATGTTGCTGTTGTATTGAAAGCTTAATGTCTCAGCTGAAATAATTTGGTTTACTTGTGTGACTGTGCTATTCTGAGGCTGCAGGTGGTCAGCTGGAGAAGACACAATGCATTGTGTGTACTCCATGTTGATTCAATACACATCTTGGGAGGTCTTTGTGACTTACCATGAAATCCAGTCTGTAAAAAGGACTGAAGCATGAGATTCTAGTCTAGGAGTCCCTGGAGGTCACAGAATGGCCTTTTAAAGTGTTCTTAGTCTAGCTGAAAATTTATATTTTTCATCCCCAAAATGTTTGGTGCTTTCATTTCCTGCCAGAATCTTATATATTACAGCAAACAGCAGGAAACAAAAGGGCAAGGTTTGCTTTATTTAAAAAGTTAAAAGAATGAATATTCTAATATGATGTCATTCAAATATTATCATCCCCTGATGAGGTCCTTTGCAACCTGCTTGATGAATCTTTCTCTGCACTTTCTACCAAAACATATGGCACAGCATTATGTTTAGGAAGTTAACACAAAGTAAAATAGGAAGGTGCTGGCAGAGTTTAACAGTAAAACAGAAGAAGCATGAAACAGCTGCTCTATAGAACTGAAACAGAACAAATCCTACTGCTGAACTGCTGGAGCTCTGCAAGCAAAGAAGTTAGAAAACAATTTGCCATGACCTCAATGTGGAGTGTTTGCTGCCACATACAGAAGCCATTTCTGATATTTTGACACCTGATAGCAAGATAGTGGTCCCTGAGATAAAAGACATGGGAAGAAACTATGCTTTTTCTTGAAAAAGAAAAAACAAATCAAAACAAACAACCAAGGAAACAACAAAAGTATTATTAAGTTATGCAACAGTAAACCTAAGCACATGCTCTATGCCAAATGCAAACCTCTGTTTCAGATAATAAAGACACATCTAACTGCTGGAGGTGATGCCCTGCAAGGCATGAGAAAATGAGATGAGCTATAAATTAACAGGAACTATAGGATTTTTCCTTTATATATTTTACTGAATGCAGTGCCCTTACAGAAGTGTTGTAAAGCAGTTTTTGACTCCTCAGAGAGGTCTGAAGCAATTTATGACCTGTCCTTGCTTACTAGTTAGAGAAAAAAACATTGTAATCTTTGTTCGGGATATTCTCTGCAGGTTGACAACAGCTTTAGTGCTCCTTCTCACTCTGAATTTTTAATGCACTAAGGAAAACATTTGGATTACAAATATGACATGGTGTCTCCAAGTCTTCTCTTATGCTATTTCCTAAAATGAAGTGACTATTCCCATTATTTCACTGGCTTTTTTAAGCCCTCATTTGTCTTTCATCTTAGATCTATTCAACTTTTCTTTCCTCCAATTCGTTACCTGTCATTTTCATCAGGGCACGCTCTCTTGTCTGGATAGAAAAAGATTCTGTTCCTGAGAAGTTAGAAGAGCTGTTGTGTAAAATCAAGTCCTACATGATTCTCTCAGCACTACATTTCTCATTGGGAGAATCCATGTTTTACTTTTAGCATGGGTCTGTGTTAAAACTTGTTTTGTGTAGACATTCCTACAAACTGGACTTGGAAAAATCCTAAGCCTAGCCACAGAATCATAGACTGGCATTGGAAGGGACTTCTTGTAGAATCATAGAATCATAGGATGGTTTGTGTTGGAAGGGACTGCCAAAGGTCATCCAGTCCAATCTCTCTGCAGTCAGCAGGGGCATCCTCAACTAAACCAGGTTGCTCAGACCCCTGTCGAGCCTCACTGGTCCAACTTCACTGCTCAAGGCCTGTGTCTAGATTGCTTTTGAATTTTTCCTCTACAGGTGCAAGACTTTTCAGTGCTTTTAGAACTTGAAATTCCTGCCCATTCTGTTCTTCCTGAGGCAGCATCTCAGAGTGCTGCTTGCTGCGCTGTGACAGCTCTACAGGCTGAACACCTTTCATTACTCACAGGACATGAAAAGAACACACACAAATTTATCCTAACCTGAAACACAACCACAAGGTGTCATGGGTTTTGGAAGAGAAGCCAGGGCCCTCTGTGGCCCACAGACTACATCTCTTGTGATCCTGAGTATGACAGAATGAAAAACCCATCAAAATAACCATGTCAGTGTCAGTCCTGTGCTGTTTGCTAGACAAAAGAACGTATTTCGCCTCAACTATAAGGGGTGGATTGTTTTGTTTTCTTGTGCTTAGGTTGTTTTTTGGTTTATTTTTTTGTTGGGATTTGTTTTGGGTGTTTTTCTGAGTTTTTTTCAGGGTAGTGGTGTTGTGAATTTGGGTTTGTTGGGTTTTTTTTTTAATACATAAGTATTTATTAGAAGTCTACTCTAATCCATTTCTTATACAAGTCCTGTAATGACCACTGAGGGCCTCAAACCTAAGAAGATCTTGGAAGAATATTTATGAACTTATTTGTTTATTCATAAATGACAATTCAATCTTTTTTTCTGTATTTAATACCTTGTTTCATTATGCTATCTCTTAACATCCACTAAGAAACTGGACCTGAAGCTAAATATAACACTGGAGATAAACTCTTGTGGCTTTTTTAAATTTTTCTTAAACTTCAATTAGAATTTTATAAATGAAACTTTATAGGTAGACTGTAAAATTTGGTCCAAATGTCTTACAATTCCTTTGCCAAGAGAAAAATTTCCTGCTGTAAACATAGAATCTATTGAGTACAAGTATTTTTCCTCAAAAAAAAAAAAAAAAGAAATAACACTTAGGAGTTCCAGGAAAGTACATTGAATACCACTCCTATCAATTTAAAACTACTCATACCCACACTTGCCCAAAAGGAATCCATTACAGAAAAAGATGTTAAATGGTAAAAAATACAAAACCCACAATAAATATTTGGTTGTGCATCCCTTGAGTGTCTGAATTATGATGATGCCATCTTTGATTACATAGCTACCTGCAATTTTGTTCCTGTTTTTCCTCGCTTTTATTATGT
>VWYK01054834.1:946-23702 GCA_013399775.1 Semnornis frantzii
CCTACAGGAAGGTTGGGAAGGGACTATTGACAAGGTCTTGCAATGCCAGGACAAGGGGCAATGAGTTTGAACTGGCAGAGCGGAGACTGAAAGTGGATGTTAGGAGGAAGTTCTTTACAGTGAGAGTGGTGAGGCACTGGCACAGGTTGCCCCAGGGGGGTTGTGGCTGCTCCCTCCCTGAAGGTGTTGAAGGCCAGGTTGGAGGAGGCCTTGAGTGACCGGTACTAGTGGGAGGTGTCCCTGTCTATGGCAGGGGTTGGAACTAGATGATCCTTGAGGACCCTTCCAACCTTACCATTCTATGATTCTATGAGGAGGATTGTTTTTCCCTGTGAGGGTGACAGAACGCTGGAACAGGCTGCCCAGGGGAGTTGTGAATTCTCCCTCTCTGGGTTGGATTGGATGAGCTTTCAAGGTTCCTTCCAGACCCTGACATTCTATGATTGTATTAAAGCAGCTGAGCTTCAACTGAAAGCACAATTTCCAACTCCAAACGATTCAGAGGTGTTGGTCTGCTGCACTACACCAGAGAAGATACAGTCTCTCTCAAAACAAACCCCCATTAACAGTGAGGGCAGGCAGAGAAGACATCAAACCCCTGCTCGTTTTGACCCTCGCTTCCTTACCAGCTGCATCTTGTGCCAGAAATACTGGGGTTATCGTAATCAAATGAGGCTGCTAACCAGTTTAGCTTGATCCTCTACTTCCAACAGAGGGAAATAGCAAACCTGGGGGAAAGACACCTGCACTGTGTGCAAGGGCAGCCTTAATCCTCCTTGCCTGTCCAACTGCTGCTCTGTGAGGCAGGCATGCGGGGTGAGGATGCTCCCTACAACCATGACTCCAACATGAGCAAGCCATGTTTGTAGGTACACATTCTGCCTCTTGCTCCACTGCTGCTAAGCCAGTCCCAGGTTGTGCTCTCACCTGTTCCTACTGTCCCTTTCTCCCATCCAAGTAATGTGCTGTGATGCCTGCAGGACACTCTGCCCAACCCTATCATTAACCCACAGTGACTGCCTGCCCTTTGCAGCACTTCTCCAGCATTTGCAGGACTGTTGTATGCACAGGGATTAACGTCATAGCCTTGACTCACACAAGCCACTTGATCATATTCCTTCATATGGTCTTCCCTGCTCCTTAGCAGGTTGTCAGTGTAATGGACTGGGGCAGCTCAGATACTACACCAGTGCCTGCGGAGTTCCAAACCAGTGGTGGTTACACAGTTACATTTGGTTTTATAAACCAAAACACAGTATCTGGGGTTGGTGGAGAGGTGTGCAGGGTTGGCCCTTTTCCATCTTCAAGATATTAAGTGTGCCTGATGTCCTGCCTTGGTATTTAAACCACTCCCATTTATTGCACACATGCAGAGAGTAAAGGGCGGCACTCACAGCACAACAATCTGATGCTATATGTGGCTTCAAAAATATTATCATTTGATTTCAGATGGGATGGGAACATGTGAATGCAGAAAAAGCACAAAGAGAAAAGATGCTAATCATTCCAGCGTAGCTGGGACACTTTAGACAAGCACTTGGCTAGAGAAAAACATTTTCTGCTGGCTTATCTTCTGCCCCTGGAGCCGGGGAGGCGGGCTGGGAAAGCATGCTCATGAGAGAACCAGGCACACTGTGAAGTGACAGCTTGCCAGAACAGGAGCACCATCCATTTTAATAACCATTTGGCTCAATCTGAAAACCAACCAACCAGACCAACCTGACACTAACAAGAACAAGCTCTTTTCACTGCAAGCAATTGTGAATTCATGCCCAAGGCTGGATGTCCTCTTCAAGGCAAAGGGGAGTTTTGTCTTGGTAAAAATTTCAAAGCTATTCACTATAACTGGTAACCGAAAATTGAGGAACATCAAAGAGGGGTAACCAGCCCTGAAGCCTCGACTCCAAGGCAGATTCTCTGCCACAAGGAATCATCCTGAAGCCACTGCATAAGCAGGGTTTCCTATGAGGTTTATAAAATATTTATATGAGAGAAGCAGGTATTTCTGCTTAGGAAAGGAGCAGACACAATGGCTGCACTGGAACTTGTGCTCAGTTACAAAGTGTAAATCCATTCCCTGAGTCAGTCTCACAATTTCAGCCCCATTCCTTGCCTCTTCCCTTTCTCGGGGGAGGATGCGATACCTCCAGTGAATACCTCTTGCACAGAGCAGAGAATGAGGGATATGTCCTTGTGTGTCCTCTCCACAGGTGCCCTATAAGCAGAGCAGGACTGGCATGGGGACTGTCTGCACAGAGGCAACAGCAGCATTGAACAGAGATTCTTTGCCCTTTATAAAACAGCACATAAGATCTGGAGAAGGCTGATAATATGGTGTTCTAAACTGTTGTCAGAGGCATAAACCGTTCCAGTCTCATCCAGCTTGTAATTAAGCTGCTGTCACTTGCAGGAGATATCCCGGAATGGCGCTTTATCCTGCTTAGCCTCCTCAAGGCACTTAGAGCTCTGGGGCCCCAGCATGGCTGCTCTGCCTCCCCGCAGGGCAGTGCAGAGGTCCTGGGTCACTGCAGCTGCTGTTTGCAAATGTCTCTCGGTGGAAAGACTGATGGGGAAGGCCAGGGGCTTGCTTCTGAGGTACCTTATGACACAGAACTTTTTAAAAAACCTGATCAAGAGGGAAGGTATGGATGGCTCCAGACACTGAGAAACAACTGCCAACATAAAGGCAGTGCTCTCCCTGTCTTGAGGGGACACGATACTGCTGGGTTGAGACTGGAATCAGGGAATGGTAGATCAGAATCTCCTTCCTTCTGCAGCTCCAGGTAAGCGCCCGGTGCATCCAGTTTCACATCTCTCACCACTCACAGTCTTGTTCTCACCTCCTCTCACCAAGATAAGAATACCATTTTAACATCACGGTTGGAAAAGGAAGTAAATGAAAGTAATAGGTATAAACCAACACACAGTTCAGAGGGGAAGTATTTACATCTTCGTGTTGCTTAACGGTCAGATTCTCGGAACAGTTAGCTTGGGGTGGCTGAGCGCAGCTGCAACCTGGCCTTCGCGGGGCATGTTGGGGACAGATGCCTCCAGCAAGGCTGCAGGGCACGGTCCTTCACTAACGCAGCACTTCCAAAAAGACCACAGCTGGCTGTGAGGAGGACGAGCTGCGCCTCCACCTCACCGCCCTTCATCCCTCCGCTCCCAAACTGCGCAGCCCATCCCCGAGCTCCAAGTCGTGTTTACTGCTGCATGTTAGTTTCGTAGGAAACGCCCCTCTACATGTAGTTAGGCAACAACTGATTGTTGGCCAGCGAGTAGGCAGGACGCCAGTTTTCCCGGGCAGGTCAAACGCCCCCTGCTCTACCGGTCGCCCGTAACCCCAGATCGGCCAGCCCCGCTCCCGCCCCCGCAGCAACGTGGAGACGCCGTCGCTAGCTCAGGCGCGGAGCTGCGGCGCCCCCTGCTGGCCCGGCGGAGATCAGCTCCGGCACCCGCCCCCAACTGACACACGCACCCCCCGGGGCTGTCCCTTACACCGGGAGACGGCAAAGAACGACTGCTAAATGCTCGGTATTGCGCCGGCCCTTTTTGGGGCTCTGGGTTCTGAATTAGAAAAGTCAGTCCCGGAATCATAGAATACCAAGTTGGAAGGA
Source organism: Semnornis frantzii (assembly GCA_013399775.1). Classification (NCBI taxonomy): domain Eukaryota; kingdom Metazoa; phylum Chordata; class Aves; order Piciformes; family Ramphastidae; genus Semnornis; species Semnornis frantzii. Next base: position 4,564 of record VWYK01054834.1, read on the forward strand.
ACCTCTGGTCCAAATTCCGGTGAAAATACTTAACTCACCTGGAAAACACGGCTTTTGGATGAGTTTTACTTAACATATACACTCTCCTCAGTGACCAAACTTCTTCTTTCCTGATGAAAGCTAAAAAAAACCCCAACAAAACAAAACAAAACAAAAAAACTCAAAAAAACCCCAAAACAAACAAACAAACAAACAACCCCAAACCCTCAGAAGACTGCAACCCCCCACAACACCAAAAAACCCAAAACAAACCAAAACTCCACCCAAAAGAATACAAAACACCTGGCAATGTATTTCAGCCATTAGGGGTCATGTAAGATATAAACACTTTCTGCAGGTAAAATTCTTTTATGATTAGCTCAATTTTCAACACATGTTCACAATAACATGGAACACCTGTACTCCTGCACTGCCAGCTTCATTCCTATAAAGCATCATGTGTTCTCCATTTAGGTCTATAAGCAGGTGTGCAGTCTCCTATCCCTTTGGGTAAAATTTCCCATGCCCCATATTCCCACTCAGTTGTTTCCTTTTCCCACTGACAGTCTTTGAAGGTGGGAGGGTCGGAGAGAAACAAATCAATCCACCAGTTACATGAACATCTCAGCAATCTTGAGATGTCTCAGGAGATTTTTCAAGTCATAAAAAATGTATAACAACTCTCTGTTGCCTTTTTTTTATTTTTTAATTGAAGCTTGGCATTTTGTCTGCTGTATTTTAGGTACTTTGAAAATCAACAGAGTGAAAACAAATTGTAGATGAAAGATAGCAACAGGGAGGGGAAATAAAAGACAAGGGGTGAAGGGGGAGGGAAAGAGTTAAAATGAAAACAGAGAAAAATACCCAACTGACTGGCTTTCCTGCTTTCACATAAATAATGGACAGCTAGCAAATAAATAAGTTATGGGTCTCAGCCAAGCCCAGGAGATGGGTGGACATGATCCTGCAAGTTTATTAGAACACAGAAATACAGCTGGAAGAAGACCTGAGAGGTCAGAGAGTCTACTCCGCTGCTATCTCTGGCACTGGCTCACTCAAGACCCCCACTGGGACCAATTCTTTTCAACTAGGAAGATATGAAAATACCTCACCACAATCAACCTCATGATTCAGGACTTACACTACTGGGTATAAGAGCAGAATTTGGTCCCTTTGCTATTACCGAGTTACATTCATTTCAAGGCTTTCTCTGCACCACACTTCATGAAATATCTTTTCTAGCACTACCAGAAATTTCTGTGTTTTCCAGCATTTACTTTCTGAGATCTGCTTTGACGACAGTTCCCCAATATCCAGACAGCTCCTGGTGAAAGAGTCCTTAAAAGATACCCATAAACTTTTTTACTTTCGTTTGTTCATTCGCTCTGAGCAAGGTTCTAGATGCTGTGCCCTTGGGAAACTCCTTACAGCTTCCCAGGATTTGGGATCTCACTTAATCGTAAAAGTCTACCAAGCAGACACTGTCATTTGAATCACTCTCTCCAAGTTCATAGATGGTACAGAGAGATGGGTGCTTTACAGTGTACCTTACATGCTTTTAGTTCTGTTTCCACTCAAACCTGAAAGAGATCCTTCACCTTCCTTCACCAACTCCTCTTTAGCCTCTCTTCTCAATCTAAAAGGAGTCTGGATGATACCGAAGAAAGCATCTAGGGGGCCAACTTTGGTGAGACAGGTCCCAACCTTGCTTTTGGGTATATATAAACTCAACTTTTGCTTGCACGTTTAAAGCATTCAGTAGCTGTTATCCCTTCTGGCATGTATTCCTAATGACTCTCTGCCTCACCTGAACTCTAGAGAGCCATATTCTGCTCTCTTGCACCACAGCCAACCACCTGTCCTACTCTTGTTTTCTTCAACATTTCTGCCTTTACATCCTGTTGTTACTTAGAGCTTTAAGCAAGCTTGCCCATACTGACCAAATACCAGATAATAATGACACCACATAAGTCAGTACCATGATAATGATACCATAAAAATGATAGCACTATTCCTATATTAACTAATAACCATACCGCTGTCTTCCAAAAAGGGTGGGAGATCCCAGCCCACTGGTTTGCAGCCTCCTTTTGCCACAAGCCGTCTCAAAAACAGAGAGAGTCCACAGGAGGAGCAGCTCTGACTGACCAAGAAGGTATGATACCTGTGTACCTTCTCCTAGCAAAACTTTCTCCATCTGTTTGAGTGGGAAGAAAGTGGGGGACACCCACTAGCCATAAAACCTGTTGAACTTCATCAGTGCAACCCCTGATATATTTCAGAAAACCCATTTGAGGAGTACCTCAATACTGTACATTAATTTTGCACTTCATCACTACAATTCAATTGCAAGTGAGCACTGCTCTACTGAGTGCAGCAAGCAGATACAAACTCACTACCTGTTCAGCAATAAAATTTCAAGCTCATTTATGTGATTTAGTGACAGACTCTTGTTTATATTACAAGTTATCTTTCAGGTTTTTAAATACAACAAACATAAAAGTGCATTGATTTTTCACTGTTTTGCTCCTGGCATGCTTGCTTTATTTCTGGTCAGACAGGGAAATCTGATAAATATGACGGTCAGATCCAGTGTTGCTTAAAGTCACTTTCTGAGGAATTTCCTTTCCAGATCTCAAAGGCTAGCTTGCAGGCTGCATTGAATTGTCAATTGTTCACAGCCTTTATTCACAGAATTGTAGAATGGTTTGGGTTGGAAGGGACCTCCAAAGGTCATCTAGTCCAATCCCCCTGCAGTGAGTAGGGACATCCACTACATCAGGTTGCTCACAGCCTTGTCAAGGCTCTGACCTTGAATATCTCCAGGGATGGGGCCTCAACTACCTCCTTGGGCAACCTGTTCCAGTATTTCACCACCTTCAGGATAAAATATATTAATGTATTTGATTTTCGAAGTAAAAAATATTAAACTAAACACAAACTTAAAGGCTGTGCAATCAAGTTCTTAGCTGGTATAAACTAAGAACAACATCAAATCTGCTAAAGCCAAAACCTGACTGACTGCATGCTTGCATCTTCCAGTGAAACTGTGAACTCTCTGGTCATCTTTGCCAACAATCCCTGGGACTGCCCCAAAGAAAGCACATGAACTGGCCCCCGCACATATCCATATTCTAAGACAGCCCCAGAGCACCACAATTTAGCCTCTCCAGTGAATACAGACTTGTAAGAACATGGATTTTACTAGATACTGCCATTATCTAGGGCAGGCAAATTACCTTACTGCTAGATCCTCCTGTTTCTCCAGGATTTTAAGGGAAAGGAGCAAACGTTGAGGGTCCCAGACACTACAGTACAAGAGCACAGACTGGCGTCCTGACACCAACTCAAACTGTCCCCTTCATCAGAGGCCAGTGGCTGCACCTTGCCCTGCTGCGAAACACGAGTCATTCACCTTGATGAAAACCAATCTTCCTGCTTCTGCACGAATGAATACAGCAGTAAATTTTGCAGTTTGTCACTTGCAGGCAAGAGTCTGAACCATAACCTCAGCCACCGAGTATCTACCTCTAACCATCAGGGTGCCTCACCAGCTGTCATGAGCCCTCTGCCATCTTCTTTGAATTCTGCAGAATCAAGCTATGAAGCTAGCACTTTAATGTCTGCTATCCTGAACACTAATCCAAAATGCTTGCCCCAGTCCTATTTCAAGCATAATCTTTGAAACGCTCATTGTAGTGTATTTGCTTCTGCTGTTATGGGGCATGCTGAAGTTTGGTTGTATCTGTAGCATACAACAATACACTTGCTCTTCCATGGGCCTCACCCTCTCCAAGGCTTTTCCTAAAATGAACCTCAGGGTTAGGACTGGAATCAGAGACAAGATTCAAGAGAAGGATGATAAAACCTGTGGTTATGTCCTGATTAATGCCAGGATGAGCAGGATCCTTTCTATGTAGGCAAGGTTGCAGGTTTGGCTTAGCATCTGCAGGGGATATCTTGCTAGACCTCTCTTTTCTGTCAGTGCGAGATTTCTGCTATTAAGAAGGAAAAATGGCTTGATATATTAGTTCTGGGGTATGCAGGGGTGACGAATCCTAAGGCACTAACTTTAGCAGCTCGAAGGGCTGAAGGAGATAGACAAAGTCTCTGAAGGATTGCTAGCCCAGAATAAAAGCATGCTCTTGGCACTTCCAATGTCTTTTCATCAATTCTACAATGGGACTGCATCTTGGAGCAATACGCTAAGGTCAGAGACTTGTTATGGACAAAGCCATATGGAGCTGGGTCTTCTAGGAAAGGTTTTGTCTTTATCTAGTGTTGATTCATCAAAAAAAAATATGGCAACTTATTACTGCTACCTGTTACTGCTCCAGAGATCATTGAGTCCAACTTCCCTGCCAAGGGAGGATAACCTAGGGTAGTCTGCACAGGAATGCATCCAGGCGGGTTTTGAAAGCCTCCAGAGAAGGAGATTCCACAACCTCTCTGGGCAGCCTGCTGCAGTGCTCTGTTATCCTCACTTAACAAAGTTTCTCCTCATGTTGAGGTGAAACTTCCTATGTTCCAATTTGTAGCTGTTGTCTTACTGCTGCTGATCAGTGAAAAGAGATAGGCCCCAGCACTTGACGCCCAGCCCTCAGATATTTGTATACATTGATCAGATCTCCTCTCAGCCTTCTCTTCTCCAGACTAAATAGCCCCAGGCTTCTCAGTCTCTCTTCATAGGAGATGCTCAAGTTCCCCAGTCATTCTCGTGGCTCTCCACTGGACTCTCTCCAGCAGGTCCCTCTCTCTGGGGAGTCCCAAACCAGACACAGTATTCCAGGTGCGGTCTCACCAGGGCAGAGTAGAGAGGGAGACTCTCCCTAGCCGTGCTGGCCACACTTTCCCTGATGTATCCCAGGATGCCATTGGCTCTCTTGGCCACAAGGGCACATTGCTGGCCCATGCAGAACTTGCTGCCCACCAGGACTCCAAGATCCTTCTCCACGGAACTGCTTTCCAGCAGGGCAGCTCCCAACCTGTACTGGTGCCTGTTGTTATTCCTCCCCAGATGGAGGACCCTGCAGTTGTCCTTGTTGAATCAAACTCTTGAATACTTAGGAGGCGCCAGAATTAGAAGTAGCTGTTGCAAAACCGATCTGGTGAGCATCAGTATTTGGAGAGTTATGAGCCATGTGATTTACCATACTATGTTTCTCTCGCGTGACCCCTGTCAGAAACACACACATAAATCTTACATATTGTTAGGGGGCTCAATAACTATGTGCTGTGCCTCATCACACACAAATGTTTGCATGGGATACTTAACAACACAGGCTCTGTTCAACGCTGTTCCCGAGACTACTAACGTAGTTGTACTACAGACATGCATAGCAGTGCTATGGGCCAAATCCTGCCATTCTCAACTTTATTCCAATGGGTGTCTGTAGCGGTTCAAGACAGACCAAGCTTTTCACCTAGGCAAGAGGGTAGGATTTGGCTTATGCATTTAGTTCAAGTCAAAAAAAATGTTTCACCTGAGGTTTTCTGAGCTGAATTCCGATTCCAGGAAACGAAGGAACTGATCTCGTCCTACTGGGTCCTTCAGCACCTCATCCATGGAGAAACCCCATCTTTTCACACGCTGCTGACTAGGTTCTTTGCTGTTTGGAGAGAAGGGAAAAAACAGATGGAATGTGCATTTCTGCCTGCTGTCCAAGCAGCTGTTGCTGTTTCTGCTAAGCAGCAGAGGGAGGAAGATTATCAGAGAAGGAGATGGTGTTTTTTTCACGAGATCTTGCAGAAATAAAGGTTACCAAATAATGTACAAAAAGAAGCTATAAAGACCAGTGTCATGATTAAAGGAATTTTACTATCTGAGTAGTTTCTGGTTGGTTCCATGTAGAAAACAACATGTGACACTCGAATGACTATTTACTGCGCACTTTTTTTGTATCTCCTCAAATGTACCTTGGGCTCTCCTGTATGACAAGGCAGAAATTTCCCAGTAGTGTTCTCTGGGCTACTGGTGAGCTCCAAAGTATTTCCTTGTGTCCCACACAGTGCTGGCTGGTCACTTGTAACTGGCTTCAGATTTTCAGTTGCACATTTGCATTAAAAAAGCACTTTCACTGAGAAGCAGTGCAGACAAGATTTCTAAAAATGATTACTGGTTTGCGGTCTTTTATTTTTCAATGTCTCTGATTTTTGGATGCCTAAGTCTTGGAAGACCTGAAAAGCATCTCCCTCCTCCCCTCTATGATAATCAGACTCTTATTTTGTGTCTCAGCTGGGACACTGAGATGCAGAGGCACTCAAAATCACTAACAACCTTTCTCCTAAATTATTTCTTAATACAACCCCATTTATATAAGCTGTTGTTTGAATTGCTAGACATGCTGCAGAGATGCCTATGGGGAGAGGCAGTGCCTGGGAATCACAACGAGGATACTACGAGACAGTCCGCATCAGAGCGTAATCTGGGCTCACAAAGCGTTTGAAAGCTTCTGGTGTGATGGCGTCATGCTATGAGACAACCATTAAAACACAGCTCAGCTGCCCACATTTGTGACAGCAGAGCCATTGTTAACAGCACATATCTATTAAACTACATGTCGCATCATGTCCACAGCGGTTCCTAATCCTGGAGCCTTAGGGGACAGTGGCGATCTGTGCTGAAGACAAATAAGCCAAAGGGGTAAATAAAATGCCCACTTTGATTTCTTCTTGGTGTAAAGACTAAGTAAAATTGATGGGTATGTCCTCACTTGCGAGTGCAGAGTGCTCAGGATGGCTCCTCCTGGACTCTCCCAGGAGGCAGCAGTGCTGTGGACAAGGGTGAAGATGCCAGCCTACCTGTTAAGTGAGTCAGCCTGGACATGGGGACATAAAGGCCACATTTGTGCAGAGCTATGCATGGGCTGACCTCAAGGAATTTCCTGACGGATCCAGAGGGATGTACCTGCTCTTGTTGCTGCTGCACAATGATCTAGCACAAACAACAAGGCCAAAGTGCTGTCTGAAAGTGAAGGCTTTCTATGGTGCTTCCCAAGTCCTAAGTGCCACGAAGGATGAACTGTAGTAACACAGGGCTCATACTCAGCAGCTGGCCTTACCAACAGAAGTGAGGCTCTTTGTTTTCCTGAGCAAGGGCTCTGCTCTCCTAACTAAGGAAACAGCTTTGCAGGCAACACAAGCGCCACTGCAGCTCTCAGGGATCATTTAATTATTCATGCAAGTTGCAACTAGATGCAGATGCAGTGAGTTCTCTTACAATAGAGAATAACATGGAAATACAGAGCTGTCTGTTCTTCCACCTCCCAACAATAAAACTTTCTCTTTTTCATTATCTTCCTTAACTCTGAAATCATAGCAGAAGCCAAGCATTTATTTCAAATTTCTACAAAGGTCATGACATCAGCTTAATTTTACTCTTCAGGAACACAGACATCCTCACTAGCATTTGCAACTACCTCAACAGATACAGAAACAATGGATGCCTCAATTACCTTGTGGGTGAGAGGCCCCCCAGAGAAGTATTTTGCAGGGCTCTATCTGTTTCTAGGCCTGCTAGGAAGGATGGAGAAACAAGAGAAGCTGACTAAAAAGGACAAAATGTTAAATTATGTGAAGAGGGGCAAAGATTAGGTAACTAACAGTTTTCTGTGAACACTAGAGAAGCAAGCAAAAACATCTTTTGTATCCCAGGACACATGGTTTTTAAATTGAGAAATAACTTGCCCTTTTCCTGGAACACTGAGTCACTATGAGTAGGTTTTCTTAGGCTGGTAGCATCTTGAACTTTACATAATTATATAATTATATAAGAACAGAGAGGATGATATTTGGCATTCAGGTCTGGTGTTGAATGCAGCAGGTGAACAGTGGGAAAAGCTTCTGAGCACTTGCATTAGTTGACCATAGGATAAGACTAGTGAAGGTGATTCCATTCAAACCTGCTAATACAGCTGCTAGGCACAGTAGCAGACAAGGTAATTGTAGCCCCACTACAGGAGCTGTGAATAGCCTGAGATGGCAAGAGATGTAGACACTGGTCAGACCTCCTTTGCGCCAGCATCACAAGGGTAAAATATAATCCAAATTGCAATGCTGTGCTTGTATTTTTGAAGAAACTCTCTCAAGTACAAGGCACTGGAGGTCCTACAGTCATTCCTCCTCCTTTTCATCTATTAAACACTGTAACACAGACACTAACAAGGGAGGCCCAAAATCTCTTTGTCAATCTATTACAATTCTGACCTCCCAACACATTACATGTGAGTTACACTCCTCTGACTCTTGTGCCAAATCCACTTCTGTATAGCTGGAAGGGCCACTGTGCTACAATCCATCCTAATCTGCCAGCAGCATCTTTCATGAGATCCCAGGACAGGAACAGAGCTAGAGCACTGCAGCTCAGGGAGGACAAGAGAGGAGGCTCTCAAGTGTCAAAGGAGATGTACTGGAGGAAGTCTTTCCTGACGCTGTTCTATACCTGTAGACTCTTAGACCTGAGGCTGCCCATGTCCTTGACATGTATGAAAATATGTATTATCTGACTTAGAGCAAACCACACATCAAATAACATAAAAATGTAAGGGTTGAGTAATTCACAGAAGTGATAATGCAGAAGCTCATTTAAACTTTAGCTACACACTTGGATCTTGTAAAGTTACAGATATCCAACTTCCTATCCAAGCATGGCAGTGGGAAGATGATACAAATAAAATAGTAAGAATACTTAAATCTACCAATTCTTACCTCATTTCAATGTCCCACAATGCTGTGTCATCACTTATCCAGGGATTGGAAGGCTCAGCAGGAGTTATAAAGGGGTCATATTCCACATACTGCTCTGTGTAGGCTATTAAACTGACAGATAAAAAAGAAAAAAGAAGAAAGAAAATTAAAAAAAAAGAATCAGGGTCTAAATGCTCAGCCATCAGTCAGGGAGGTACATCCCTTTTTTTTTTTAGAGGTTAGTCAGCTTCTCAGAGTCCCAAGAGTGCCTTTTCCCAGGGATGGTGTAAGTGAAGATTTCTCTGCTAACACCCAGCAGCTCATATCTGTTGAGATGCCCACAAAAACCTTGATGAGGGAAGAACTGCATTGCTATGGTAGGACTTCCCCCAGTGAGCCACAGGATGGCTGTGAAGCACATGTCCTCCTCTTCATTGCGCTCACTTCACTTCATGTATTAGGAGCAACTCATCTAAACAGTGTTGTGTGCTTTAGCTACAAACACACTTAAGCCTTGGGAAGATCACTGTCCTGGGCATCAAAGCTTCAGGCTATAGACCACTTTTTTGTGATGCTGGTAAATCTTTGGTCTAACAGCACTACTGTAAAATACTTCAAAAGCAGTTTACAGTAATTAACTTAGAATGTGGCAAATTGCACATTGGAAAAGCACTCGGCCTTGACACCGGCTTGCTTCCTGACAAGCCAGATAAGACATACAGCCTCTAATCCTAACTGGGATGAGACTCAGAGAGCTTCCTGGGAAAAGAACAGTGTCTGCTTGCATAAGTGATTCGGGAATTCCATTGGAGTTGGGGCTAGGGGCATGTTTTTACAGAAGGAAGGCAGTATATATGAAACAAATCAAAATACATTTGTCCTAGTCTATATTGGAAATACTCTGAGGCACTTCTACATATTTTTGCCTAGGTCTGCAAAGTGATTAACTAAGTTAATTGAGTCTCATCATACTGAACAACCAATCTACTTGCACCGTTACTGTCCACGCTAAACTTTACCTCTGGTCTTCCACATCTGAAAAAAGCAGGAGGATGAAAATACCCTGTGAAACAAAGGGTCACAAAAGGCAGAAAGTTTCCCTGACCTGCTCTACAGTAATTATTTCTTTTTGTTTGTCCTAGCTCTTATCATGAGGCATTAAAATCACACACTTTTGTAACCACAGCAGGTTCCCATTGCCCCTCAGGGCATTCAGGGCTGTCTCATCTCATTTCATTAATTACATTTCATGACTGCTGTGGGTCAAGGGTCAGAGGAGGGAGCAGTGTCCAATTTCAGAGAGCAGCAGAAATCCCCGAGACATCAATGAGAGGAAGGGTTGGGTAAAAAAACCCAACAAAACAGAAAACCAACAACAAAAAGGATCACTCAGCAGATATCTCCCGTGAAACTTGAATTGCTCCTGATAAAATAGTAAGAAGGCATCAGAGGTGCTAGTATAAGTACTAACAAAAATAAAAGGTGAAGAAATGAAATTAGATGAAACAAGGAGGAATTGCTAAGCACATTTGCTGATTTGGTGTAATGATAACAAAAGAGGGCATGAGGGGAGCTCCTAAGGGAAAGCATTTTGTCAAAACGCAAGCCTGGACTTTTGGTCTTCCAGGTAATAATGCAGTGTTATTTCTGGTAGAAGAGGTGGTGGGAAGAGCTCACCAAAGGGTGCAGGGCTTGCTTTGAGAACCCAACTGTCATGCAGTCAGAGGGCCCTGTAAAGCTTTTACAGCAGCTCTGAGGAGCTGCAAGGATAGCATATTTTCATCCAAGGAGATTGCTTCTGGCAGGAAGATGTTCTGGTTTTCCGCAGCCATTTCTGTGATGCCACATGTAGTGGGATTGCATTAACACGGTGGGGAATATACTGATAGTTTTGCTCAATTTCTCAAATCTTATTGCCAAACCCTAAACTTGACAGTGTGAAAGGTCCCAAGCAAAGAGAAAGAATGCAGAAGAAAGGACAAAACTGTTTCCAGGTGCCTGAAGCAGCTGAGAGATGTTCTGGGAATGTGAACAGGGAGTAGGGTGAAGACAATGTTCAGCAGTGGGCATTTATTTTGTAGGAGCTAGAGATAACCTTTTGGAATCCTTTCCATTCATTTTTTTACTGGACGAAGACTATCCCACAGAATAACACATGTTCATGGAAAACGTGTGCAATTAGTTTATTGCTATTAAAATAATTTCTGACTTATTCCTATACCAGATTAGACATCACTGCCTGCCTTATTTGCTTGCTACTTCGTTTGTCCTGCCTGAAAGTGCCTTTGTGCTGCACTGAAAAAAAGGCAGGTGGTGCTGCTGTCAGGCTCAGCTGTCAAACAGAGTGTGCCAAGAAGTCATCTCCTGCACCCTGATCTGCCACACTGTTACTTAACTAGTCCTGAAAGCAGAACTCAGCCTGAAAAGTGACTTCCTAGTAACAGCACCTCCTTACACAGCAGATTTGTTCCTGGTGCTTGTGTTCAGCCTTCTACATCAGGCTTTCAGGCCACACAGGCTTTTATTTCAGGCAACTGTTCAGCTCAGGTCGTCCACACTCATTCCTCTTCCTCTTCTGTCCCCACCCCTGCCAAGCCACAGGACTCATTCAGCACCACTCTGCTTTCCTCCTGCCTACTCCATGACTCTCCACATCATAGAATCATAGAATGGTAAGGCTGGAAGGGACCTCAAGGATCATCTAGTTCCAACACCCTGGCTTAGGCAGGGACACCTCCCACTAGTACAGGTCACTCAAGGCCTCCTCCAACCTGGCCTTCAACCCCTCCAGGGAGGGAGCAGCCACAACCTCCCTGGGCAACCTGTGCCAGTGCCTCACCACCCTCACTGTAAAGAACTTCCTGCTAACATCCAGTTTCAATCTCCCCTCTGCCAGTTTAAACCCATTGCCCCTTGTCCTGTCATTGCAAGACTTTGCAAGTAATCCCTCCCAGCCCTCCTGCAGGCCCCCTTCAGATACTGGAAGGTTACTCTAAGGTCTCCTGGAAGCCTTCTCTTCTCCAGGCTGCAGCACAAATCCACGCTGGGTGGGGAATGGCTGAGAGCAGCCCTGAGGAAAAGGACCTGGGGGTCTGGGTTGATGAAAAGCTCAACACGAGCCTGCAGTGTGAGTGCAGCCCAGACAGCAACTGAGTGCTGGGCTGCATCAAGAGCAGTGTGGCCAGCAGGGCAAGGGAGGGGATTCTGCCCCTTTGCTCTGCTCTCGTCAGACCCCACCTGGAGTCCTGTGTGCAGTTCTGGAGTCCCCAGCACAGGAAGGACAGGGAACTGTTGGAGTGGGCCCAGAGGAGACCACGAAGATGATCAGAGGGTTGCAGCAGCTCTGCTGTGAGGACAGGCTACAAGATTTGGGGCTCTTGAGAAGAGAAGGTTTCCAGGAGACCTTCGAGTAGCCTTCCAGTATCTGAAGGGGGCCTACAGGAAGGCTGGGGAGGGACTATTTACAAGGTCTTGCAATGACAGGACAAGGGGCAATGGGTTTAAACAGGCAGAGGGGAGACTTAGACTGGATGTTAAAGAAGTTCTTTACAGTGAGGGTGGTGAGGCACTGGAAAAGGTTGCCCAGGGAGGTTATGGCTGCTCCCTCCCTGGAGGTGTTGAAGGCCAGGTTGGAGGAGGCCCTGAGTGACCTGTGCAAGTGGGAGGTGTCCCTGCCTAAGCCAGGGTGTTGGAACTAGATGATCCTTGAGGTCCCTTCCAACCTTACCATTCTATGATTCTATGATTCTATGATATGGTTTAGTGGTGACTTGATAGTTGTGTTAAGGGTTGGACTTGATGATCTTAAAGGTCTCTTCAAACCAAAATGATGCTATGATTTTAATAAAAGAAAGAATCGGAAGGCCCAAACCAGATTTGAATGTGCCAATTTAAAACCTACAATATTATGTATTTGCTATTTAATTAAACAAATTTTCATTTTAACTGTTAAACTTTGTGAACCAACAGAAATTTTGGGGCTCTTGCCATTTAATTTAGTATACATGTGGTAATTACAGGTGCAGGCACTGTGAAGGACATTTCATAGGGCAATCTTGTTTTTATTTGTTTAAATAAAATTCCTCTATTATTCTTTACAAGCCAGTAGCCTTATCAGGTCCCTTGTGTTCAATATCATTTTGCTCTACAAATGATGTTACCCAAGAGCATCCCAATTCCTATGTTTGTCACGGTGATTCCCCAGCAAATGTGCATAACTTACATGCATTTAAGGACCTACCATTCTTAATTAAATTTGAGCTGGTTATTTTTTTCTGTTCATACTTTCCTAGGAGAACTAAATACTCTGCAAGTCAAATTGTGCCTTGATTTGCCTTTATGAGAAACTGACCTTCTAAAATATGGCCTTGAGTAGTCCAGGTATAATCCCAGTGCTTCCCATACAGTTTCATATGTGTAAGTGGGAGCAAAAACTTGCTCTACAACCTCAGTATGAACATGGACACGACCATCATATGCAACAAGGAAAAAAAAAAAAAAAAAATCTTCCCCAGAGCTATCCCAGAATAACAGAAGATGAGCACTGAAATTTCATCCACAAAATAAAATTTAGAAAAACCCAACCAAACAACTGTTTCGGTATTGAACAGAATGACTTTTCTGTAAATAAGCTCTGGAGGTTGTGAAAGGGTGGGAACCAAAAGTCGTGCAGGGGCTTTGTGAATAGTATTTTGTCTGCTTTTACAGTACAACATCCTTGCTTTTCATCTATTTTTTCTCAGTGTCAGAAGAATGAGCGCAGAAGTGTCAGTGGTCAGCAGCCAGGCAGCACAGCCAGCAAAGAAGGAGGAAGGATTGAGGCACAGAAAGGGGACCAGCCTTTGTGTTGCTCCAGCTAACTCTCCTTTTCTGGAAATGACAAACTGGAGAGGATGAGAGAGTGGAAAACCAGGCAAACAGGGACACACTCACCTTTCTGCTACTTTGGACATCTTTAAACAATGCCTCTCAATCTGCATGTTCAGAAAAGCTATCTGAGGAGAGAGATGACAAGGACATTAACAATCTATGAGCTCTACAGCAAGCATCGATCATATCCCAACCAGCTATTGATTTCTCTTTCCAAACAGCTTCAAAGTAACTCAGAGGGAAAGAGGACCCTTCCCTAGGTATTAGAAGAAGGATATTAACTGCTTCAAGTGGGAGTCTCCATTTCCTGTGGCAAAGTCCCAGGGGAAGCTTCAGAAGAAATAATTAAAAGTAGGAAAGGCACATATTCAGAGCCAAGATTCCTAGACTACCTAGGGTGCAACATGATCCCCTTTTCACACAACATTCTTCCATTTCTCTGACTGGCATCACAAGATCAGTAACAGTTTTACAGCACATATGCCCTCTGCTATGAAGTACCTCTTCACAGTATTTTGCAGTCTATGTTGCCTGTGATGGAAAAATCTCAAGTAATTTATTGTTCAGGTTTAGTTTGGAAGACCACCTAAAACTGGGTGCCTAAGAAACATATCTAAAGCTGCCTTTACTAAAATGCTGACTTTAGTGATTCCTGTCTGTACTTCAGTGAGTGCTGCTTGCCGCAGAAAGTAATTTCAATGGAGAGTTCTCTGTGCCATAGCAAGAATGTGTGAATTGCCTGGTCATTCCTTGGGGTCACTGTGCAAATAACTTTTCCTCAGTTCCCTAAAAGCTCAGATTGTACATCATGCACCTAACAATGCCTTTCTTCACTACCTGTCCCCAGGCTGTGCCCCAATCTGCTGGCTTCTTCCCTAGCCTTTGTCAATGCCCACTTGACAGACATCTTCGGTGAACTGGAAATATATCTGTCTACTGGTCCACAGACAGAATAGTAGTAGATTAGCAGGTCACTATTAACCATAATACCCAGCATCAGACAACTGCACTGCTCAGAACAGTTGCCACAGAGGCATCTACTTACTTGTTTCCGGAAATCCTCTTTTGTGGTTTTGCGTACGGGTTGGGAGGGCATGTGCACAGGGCTTTGGGACTGAGACTCCTCTGTAACACCATAGACTGACTGTGAGCAACAAACAGAACAGATTACAGCATTTTTCTCCGTTATGCAGTGAGGAAAAGAGCAGTATGCAAAGTAGAAAGCTAACAAGCCAGCGATTTCCTACTGTATAGAACCACATAGGTCAATAATCTTTCAGCCTGGAGCAAAATTTACAGATCAGATTGTGCTTGCAGATGCCTGCACTTGGAAGGTCTGCAGGCACAGTAAGTATAAGAGTTTCTTTTAAATGTTAAAATGCAGCTGATAATTTTCAGGGGCTCTGAGGGATGTATGTGTCAACACTTGCAGGATGAACACTAGGAGTGGTCATTGCGGTGAACCAAGAGGAGAAAGAAAAAACTTGGACCTAATGCTATGCCACTTTCGTTCGCTCAGTTTAATTCCTTATTGTAAAACTACACATTAAAGAAAGTGCTTAACAAGGTGTCAATCAGTCAAGTTTACGTAAACCTCTAAAAAAGCCATGAAGATTGACTGGCTGTCATTTATTTTCAGGACAGAAACCTGCACCAAAAGTAGTATCAGTTACCCTTTCATTTAATGCTTTTGCTTTTCTGTTAGAATTACTAAGAGACATGTGAATAGCTCTGCTGCAATTTAGCTACCAAGTTCAGGAGTCTTGTGTCCCCTCCAAAACAGGTAACAAGCAATAGGACAGGACAAGAGGAAACAGCCTCAAGTTTGACCAGGACAAGTTTAGATTGGTTATTAGGAAAAATATTTTCACTGAAAGGTTTATCAAGGACTGGAACGGGCTACCCAAGGAAGGGACTAAGTCACCATTCCTGGAGATATTTAAAAGATGTGTAGATGTAGGAGGAAGTTCTTTACAGTGAGGGTGGTAAAGCCCCGGAACAGGTTGCCCAGGGAGGTTGTGGATGCTCCCTCCCTGGAAGTGTTCAAGGCCAGGCTGGATGAGACTTTGAGCAACCTGTTCTACTGGAAGGTGTCCCTGTCTATGGCAGGGGGTTGGAACTGGATGATCTTTGGGGTCCCTTCCAACCCAAACCATTCTATGATTCGATGTGATGCTGAGGGACACGGTTTAGTGGTGGTCATGTTGGTGTTAGGTTTGTGGTTGGTCTCAATGATCTCAAGGGTCATTTCTAGTCTAAATGATTTTATACATGCAGAAGGCCTAAAACTTGTTGGAAGTCAAAGACATTGAGTTTGCTAATGATCCAGTCTTTGAAATGATTAAGGTTGGTAAACAGCTCTGAAAATTCTGTGCCCAAATAATTTCCAAAAATAGGACCCAGGTACTTTTGTCAATTGCTTGTAATGTTATGGGAATGCAGAGCCAGCAGATATCTGGGACACAGTGCTCCTTAATGCCCTTCTCAGCTGTATCAGTCACCCAGCCTGTACCACTCTGCTCTTAAAATGGGAGAGTAAATTCACAGATTAGAACTGGTATTTGCAAAACACTTTTTTTGGTTCCTATCGGGATAGTCTGACATAGTGTAGGTGTCAGGTATGATTTGCATGTAAAACAAAAAAGTGCCCAAACTCAAAGATCCCCCCTAGAAACGCAATCTGACCTTTTTCACTTTCTGTGGGTTTTTCATACGACGACACTTTCTAATGTCCATTTCTGTGGTGTTGACACAGCCTGGCTGAAAAGAAATGGCAATCCTGTTACCCATCTGTTTAGTAGCCACCTGCTACCTTACCTTGCTAAAAGATACAATAAGATCTTATCCAAAGTTCTTTCCAGCAGCTGGCGTCCCATAAATCATCCTTGCTAAACAAGAGAGTGCATATATCCAAAGTTGGCATCTCAGCATCTAATCCATTTTCTTACAACTTTGGCACCCAAAGGAAATGTCTTGGCCAAGAGTGGAGACTTTTCTAGGAAGTCTGAGCCAGACTGGGTAAGCTGCTTCACTATTGTACACAAAACAAATAATCATCAAAACTTCACATTTTTCATATATTTCCAAATCTATGGCTCCATGCACACACATGCCTAAAATAATTTTGTAGACAGTTGGTGTGTTCTGAACTGCAAGGAAAATCCGTGTGGTGACTTTCCAGACAATCTTTTTGTGCATGGCACAGTGTTCATTGGTATTAAAACTTCCCTGTCACAACCCAGAAAGTCTGACCATTCAAAAAGAGCTTTACCACAGGCCTGTGTACATCCCAGAATGCTCTTTCCTGGCTGTCCAAAATCTTTCTTTCTGTTTTATCCTTTTTCCTGTCGATTCTGAAAACAGAAGCATAATATGAGTCAACACAAAGTAATGCTTTCTTTATGTTGCAGTTCGCAGATGAGGTTTTAACTCCATGCACAAAAACATCCAGAAATCTGCCTTTTTGTACAGAACCATCACAGTCCTGCTTGCAAGGCCATGAACAAAATATCACTGATGCTTGTTCCAATATGTGTCAAAAGAGATTTTTTGTATCAAGGTGGAAAATTTATTTTAGTATATGCTTTTTCATCTGGTAAGGAAAACAACCATTCCTGATATTCTGCTCCTAGACCCAGATTTGGCAGGCTAGGGAAGTTTGTTTGGTTTTGGCTCTGTCAGGAGACTTCCCTGGGATCTCTTTACTCCAGGTGAAGTTCTTGGGGCAGAGCTGGACTAAGGTCCACGTTGGGAGGCTCTGTTGCACCCCAGTACACAGACACCACTGGTATGAACACAGACAGTGAAGAGGCTGCTATCTAAGGTGTTGCCAGCAGAAACAGCATGGGCAACACTTGGGGTAACCTCCTTAGGGGGCCTGCTTACCCCATGTTGGCAGACCGAGGGGTGACGGCAGAGGTGACTGGAGCCAGGCTTGCTGCATGGCCCCACACAAGCCAACTCTCAGCCAAGAAACACGCAACCCAGGCCAGCACAACATCAGCTCAGTAGTTTTAGCTCTGATACAGCCAGTGATTTGACTCACTCAAAGCACATGGATCAAAGCCTGACAAAGCAACTGTTCCCCTCTCCCTTGGCAACACTGAGCAGTATGTGTCTGGTGCCTCATTCCTATGCTCAGCTCTGCATGGGAGCACAGCAAAGTCACCCCTGCAGATACACTGGATAAAACACAGGAAAGGAGAAAGCACTTTTGCTTCCAGAGCAGAACTGAAAAGCTGACAGCATCACTGTGCTGGGTTTCCACACTTCTGCCATCCATGAAAATTAAAGCAGTGAGAGAAAACTCATGCAAGCTGGGATTTCTGACCATTAGGTTCCCCTTCTCCTGGTTTTCTTTTGGAAGTGATCCCTGGCTAAGTCTGTGCTAGAAATGTGCCAAAGGGGGACTGAAGTTTCTGAACATCTGTCCACACAAAAACCCGAAGACCTTCAAAGATTGGTACATCTCTCTGAATTCCCCCCTGCAAGACTGAGATGAGGAATTACTCCTGCACAGGCTCTGTCCTCACTGCCAAGAAGCAGTCATTGCATTGTGCTTAGGAACAAACCCAGACAGTCAGCCTAAACCCTCCGTTTTGGGAGCTAGCCCTTCATGCCTGGCCACAAGGGAAGGTGAAGAATTCTGCCAACTTCACACCACAAAGTGCACACAGACTGGAAGAACTCTGAAGACTCCATGACTTGTACTCACAGGTTCCTTCTTCTGAATTCAGGTTCTTGGCACAAATTCTCAAGCTTACTTATAACTCAGTATTTCATACTTTAAACTACAAAACCACAACACAATTAGATGCTCTGTGGTTGCAGTTTTTAAGCAATGTAGGTACAGCAGTGGAAAACTTGCATGCAAACAAAGACATGGAATGTAGCGCAGAACCCCTTGAGCAGGAGGAATGCTTTCGGGTCTTTTGGGTTTGGTTTGCTGTTTAGTTAGTTTAAGGCTGTGAATTACACTGTGAATTCCAGTCCTGCCTTGGTGTGCTGGTTTGAGGCTAATTGGAATATTTTAATGGAGAAAATTATATTATAGGCTGTGAAAAGAAAATAATGGTGATGTCTACTTCACTCACAGGCTTGCTGAGATGTTTAAGAATAAGAATAGGAAGGACATGGAAGTGTTGGAGCGGGTCCGGAGGAGGGCCATGAAGATGATCAGAGGGCTGCAGTTGCTCTCCTATGAGGACAGACTGAGAGACTTGTGGCTCTGCAGCCTGGAGAAGAGAAGGCTTTGAAGAGACCTTAGAGTAGCCTTCTAGTATCTGAAGGGGGCCTCCAGGAAGGCTGGGGAGGGACTATTTACAAGGTCTTGCAATGACAGGACTAGGGGCAATGGGTTTAAATTGGTAGAGGGAAGATTCAGACTGGATGTCAGGAGGAAGTTCTTTACAGTGAGGGTGGTGAGGCACCGGAGCAGGTTCCCCAGGGAATTTGTGGCTGCTCCCTCCCTGGAGGTGTTCAAGGCGAGGTTCAAGGCCTTGAGTGACCTGTACTAGTGGGAGGTGTCCCTGCCTAAGGCAGGGGGTTGGAACTAGATGATCCTTGAGGTCCCTTCGAACCTTACCATTCTATGATTCTATGATAAT
>VWYK01054848.1:1176-11608 GCA_013399775.1 Semnornis frantzii
TCCAAATACGATTTTACCATATATTATATTCTTGCCAGTGTGGAGATTTTTGGTTATAGATAAGGATCACCCAGGGTTTATGTCAAAGTTTATTTTGTAGTAAGCCTGTAGCAGCAATTAAAGTTCCAAAACAGTTTTCACATACTAGTAATTTAAAGAAAAGTACATCTCTGAAGATGTAATTTTCCATTTTTGATCTTCATCCAAAGATATTCTTTAACTTTGAGCAAATTCCTGTCAAACAGTTATAATTGTATGAAAAAAGATACTTTTGCAGATGTGAAAAGAAATTACTACTTTTTCCTTTCTCTTCTACAAGATAAGCCAAAAGAGCTGACAGCCGAAGACTTGGACTCAGGATCTTGTTCATAAATGCACTGAAAAAGAATTAAATTACAAAGCCTGAATGCTAGGCAATAAGAATGTATAGTAAAAAATGGCAATAAGATATTCTGGTATCTTTCAAGTCCTAACCTGTTTCCTAAACCATAGCTGAAACAGCAAAGCTAACACATGTTGAACTGTGGGTCATGTTGAACTGCTTTCATGCAGACATTAGAGCATGGACGATTTCAGCCTTCAGTGCAAAAGTTGTAGCTAAATACTATATTACAAATGTTCATTTTAGAATTATGTCAAGCAACCTAATTTTTTTTTTTTTCCTGTCACAGGCTAAGCTTTGCATTAAATAATTATTCTTTACATAGAATTGTTCTGTGTGTTATTCTAACACAGAATTAATTTACTTTTCTCAGGTTTTATTTTAGAAGGGTGAGTGGGTAGCTACTTCCTTAAGATGCTTTGTTAAAGGACTGCAGAGGTCTTCATAGGATGTCGGATATACTGAGGTAAAGAAATCCTTCATCCAGCCTACCACCCTGCTGACCTCCTTTCCTCATCACTCTCCACAAAAATTTGTTGGACTCATGCAAAGTGAAAATAACGGATGTAATTTCCAAGAAGTCAATAAAGATCTTTGCCAGGATCATTAATTATAAATGAAAAATAAATTAATAATTCATTCATGCCTAACAGAATGAAGTTCTCAAATAAGTAACTATGATATTTGGTTTTATTGTGAAATTTCTATAAAATGCCATCATATTTACAAGCTATCATTGACTTTAGTATTTTACATTTTCTGTATCTTAATGGCTGTCAGGGCAAGTACAGCTTAACGATATTCTGCTTAGTGATACTATACTGCACTGATCTAGTTTGTTTGTTTTTTCTGATTTGATTTTATGTATGTTGAAGATAGTGTTTTATGTACAGCTTTCCATGCTTTTTAATAAAAAACAGAATGCACTTGGTGTTGGTGGGGTTTTTGCCTCCTCACGCTTGCAGAAATTATTCTTTACAAAGCCTGAACAAGGATCCCATAGTGGATACCAGCAAAGTGTCATTAAAAATATCCATTTGTCTCATCTGAGAATGATGCTTTAGGATCAGAGGCACAGCAATGGTTATGGAAAGTACACTAAAAAGAAAACTTCTCTGTCTCTGGTGGAGGCCTTAATGAATAAAAATACATCAAGTGGGAAAACTCTCAACTTTGTGATCATGGTCAGACCTGCTATAACACTGGACACCTATATGTATTGCTGTGGCTTCTGGAAAAGCCAAATAATGTGAGTACCAATTGCTACTGGACAGTTCAGAAACATAAAATAACTTTAGCAGTACAAAGCCCTGACCCTCATTCATTCCTCTGTTTAATACTAAGTAGTCCTTAGTAAAGGCCAGAGTCTGGGGAAAAAAAGAAAAAAAATTTACAAAAAGCCCAAGGACGTAAAACCCACATTTCCACAAGCTTCTTACCTCTTAATGGATTTTTTCTTTTTGATTTCCATAATTTTAATAGTACAGGATCAATCCTTAAAAGCTTTGCTTTACTGAGACTACACCCAACCTTGAAGTTAAGCATTAAGATCCAGATCTTGGTAGGTATTTACATGTTTAATTATTTTCCTGGATCAGAACTAGTCCGTATAGACATGTTTCAAATTCTTGGTCATAAAAGCATGACAGTTCCTCGATACTTCTCTCTGCCACAGGCAGACTGCCAACTGGACAACTTCTTTGCCTCAAAATTTCCAGAACACCATGTGTCAGGCTGGCATAAGGAACCAGTCACTAAACTGAGAACATATAGTACATATACGCATGATGTTTCCTTTTGGTGGTATAAACTTCTGAAATGCATTGTAGCACTTCAAAAATCCCTCTCTTCCTCAGTGTGGTATATCCTCTGTCTTCATGTTTTTATTTTCACACTAAAAAAAGGAAGAAATTACCTAAAAATAGTTATTAAAAGGCAACTATTGTGATAAGGATTCTGAATTCAGTAGGTCTTGGGAAATAGTTTTTTTCTTATGCAGGCTGGCAGCCAGCCCTTTTAGTACAGTTTCCTTTGGGACCTCTTTAATCCTAGCAGAGGATTTGAATGTGTCACTTTTCTTTTTTGTCTCTTTAAATACATTGCTTAATTCTATCAACAGAGGTCACTGCAGCTCTTTTTCTCTTTAATGAAAGCATGCTTTTTTCCAACAGATAACGCAGAATGGAGAATGGTACAGGAAAATTTACACATAGTGGGAGACTGGAGAAAAAAAAAACATAAATATAAGAATAAAGAGAGCTTTTCTGAACTTTGGAACTTGACCTAATTCAAACTTGTTTATAATGATGTGTTGAGCTTTGCCACTATATCTATCTTTCTTTTCATTACCTGGGAACAAGATCTGTAAATCTAGTCCTGGCACCAGCTGTTATTTCTGCTCTGCACTGCTTGGTAAATCAGTATCAGATGTTTGTGAATTAGGGAAAAACAGAAAAAAAATCGGAAAGAGCTCCTTCAAATTGCTAAGACTTAATTAACAAATTCGTCAGCAGTTATCACTTCCATTTCAATCCGTTTGCATACTTATGAAAATGATGGGGAAAGATTTTGGGCTATTTATCATTAAGAGGAATTCAAGCCAAATAGTCCATCTGAGCCAGCAGTGGTAAAATGAGCTTTGCAATTCTCTTGATAAGCCCATTGCAGCAGATTGAACCACAGAAGCTTGCAGACAGAATGCTTTACAAATATGCAGAATATAGGAGTTGTGCACAGTAAGAAGTTGTTTTTATTTTTATATATATATATATATACACATACACACGCACATATAGATCTATGTAACCTTTTTATGTGTATATGCAGAAGTACCTTAGTTTATTGAGGAAGAAGATTTCTCTCCAAGTTAAAGTAATCACAATGCGTGGCTTTGAAACAATGCTTTTCTTTCATAGGTGCCAAAATCACCTGAGGGATCAAGACAGCAGAATTCTGCTACAGACTCAGTAAGCTGTGTTAAGATGTTTACAACGAAGGCATCTACATGTGGAGTAGATGCCTGAGCTTCCAATGGAGTCAGTGGAAACTGAACTGTTCATTATATCATTCCAAAGCAGCCATCCACGTGTTGAAGCAATTCATGCCCTAAGTGCCATTGGCTGCCCTGTGCAGATGCCCACCAACTCCAGCCCTAGAGGCGCAGTTCAGCTGATGTAAAGGCACTCCAAGTGGCTTCTGGTCTGTGGCTGCTGATCCAGGGACAAAATGGTTTTGGGGTTTTTTTTGGGTTTTTTTTTTTTTTTGTTCGTTTGGGGTTTTCGTTTGGTTGGGGGTTTGGGGGGTTTTGTTATTGTGAGAGCTGAATGAACAGTTTCAGACTACTGTTTTGTTCCTTTCTGTAGGTTTCAGTCACCTGAGAGCCTAAAGGAAGTAAAAGCAGAATTGGAGTCAAGGGACAACAGTCTTGTATTCTGCTCCTGGCAATGTTCCTGTGTTAACCTGTACACAGGACTCCTTTGCTTTGTGCGAGTTTCTCCACCTTTTAGGTGTGGTTTAAGCTCTGGTATAATTTTCAGGATACTCTGCCTCTGAAATGTCTGTGCCTTGTGTTCACACAGCACCTGGAGGACACTGTATGCCACTGTAAGTACTATCAATCCTCATCATCAGGTAATGCTGAAGATGGATGTATTTGGCCAGTTGACATTTATTCATATAGTATTTTCTCACCCGGTGCAGACTTCTTTGATGGGATATCTACTCTTAAATAAAAGTATGAATGAAGGTAGCTAGAGGGCTACATATAAGTTTTTAAGGAAGATTTTTAAGGAAATGAGAGCCTTTTATTTTGACATTTGTGAGTGACTCACTATTTTCACCCCTAATCACTGCTGATAATAAAGTAGAGCAAGGAACAAATGGGGTTAGGCTCAGTACCACCTAATGAGTCTAAATGAATAACTGACATACAGGCCAGCAAATAATCCAGTTTAACTTCAAGTTTGTTTTATGACAATTTTGTATTTACTGAAACAATTTACTGCTGGGAAAGCACTGAGGAGATGTTTAGTGTTATGACCTGTGTCTGCACCTGTAAAGTGATGTTGCAGATGATTAATACCTAAGCCTCCAGCTCACTGTGGCTACTTCTTTTATCCTTTCTTGCTCTCACAAGGACAGTAGGAAAAAAGGGAGGGAGATGGTGGAGGCATCATCCCTGGAGACATTCAAGGTCAGGCTTGATGAGGCTCTGAGCAACTGATCTAGTTAAAGGATGTCCCTGCCTACTGCAAGGGAGTTGGAATAGATGTCCTCTAGAGGTCCCTTCCAACCTTTGATTCCATGATTCTATTATTCCATGTTTAGTTTGGGTGTCTATTCCTGAGCAGTTGTCCTCTATTGGTGTGGTTGCAATCCACATTTCCAACAAAACAAAACTCAGAAAATCAGAGCTTGACATTGTTTTCTTCAGTCATTTCTTAGGATTGAAATGTTAGTTGAAACTCAATTTTTTCCAGGAGGAAGAGTGGACTAGAAACAAAGAAGAATCAATATGAACTTTTGAAATTTCATATCTACAAAGCCAAAGCAGAAAAGAAAGAGTTTCGTCTGTGATTGAGACAGATTCTCAAAAGGAAGTAAATTAGGCAACTTAGCTCAATAGATTTCCAGTCCTCATAACTAATTTGTATTACTCGTGTTACCTTACACCTTTAATTTTAAGGTTCTTAAGTACAGTGAGTTTGGCAAAACAACAAAGGTAATTGTCCTACCTAAAAAGCAAACAAAATATAAAGATAAGGTAATCCGGCTTTCGACTCTCAGTGTTTGTGTTTTATCCACATATGTAGATAGAACATTAGAAAAAGTGTGCATGAAGAAACTAAGCTTGGAAATATTTGTTACATTTTCCAGTCCCCTGCAGGCTTTTAGATAGTTGCTTCCATTCCTATACAACAATAAAATGGGGAGTTTCGGGGTCTGATGGCTGCAAGGAAAACCTTAAAAGTGTCAATTCTCAAAATTGACATGCCATCAAGAAAATTAGAATAATATCACAGTCTTCTTCTGTGTAAAAGTGAAGTTTTTCATCCATAGCAATTTGATTATTTCCTCTGCAGTTCTTTACAGTCTCTCTTTGTCTGACTACCTTGTTCATAAAAATGGATTAGGTTATCCTTGTGCTAAAGATTATGTTAACTTCTCCACCAGTGTCTCCAGCCTGAAACCCTGGCCTACTTTTCAGAATTTCATATAACCCTCCTAAATTGTTCTAAACACATCTGCATTCATCTTTTAATTTGGCCTACTTTCTTGGCCCCCACACAGAGTCGTAAATCAGTCCATCTAGGCCTCGTGCCAGGGCTTTTGCTCTACGGCTTCCCCTCTCTGACTTTGATGGACACACACTTGCACCATTCACGAGTTTTGTGCCATGTTATGAGGTGAATTATCTACTCTGCTTCTGTGCTCCTTTGCCAGTGTCATCCCTCAGTGTGTCACACAAACTGCTTTTAGATCCTTCATAGCATCCTTCCCTGTTCTGCTCACTAGCGCTGTCACATAGACAGGACATTGTTCCCCCAGGCAGCATGCAAATGGCAGCAGCAGCCCTGAATACATAGTTGCAGACATTCCCACTGGGCACTATTCAACCTGGAAGAGAGACCGTGGCAATGCCTTCTTTTAGCATACTCTATTTGATAGTATTTCTGAAGGTCATAGTTTGGGCACTCCCTGCACTAGCTGCTATCATGTACTGATTGCTGGCTCTCCCCTTGCTGCTGTGTCCTTGATGGCAAGCTCTCTGAAGAAGGGATTCTCCTTTTACTACACATTCCTAGTTTCCTGTGATGTTAGTTGAAAAGTGACAGCTGCAGTAAGAACAACAGGGTATAACAGTTAATCACACTGTGCAACAAATATGAAAATATTGCCAGTTGCTCACAATGTACTATTGACCTTGATAATTCCCTCTCTTTTTTCTGCAGCATTGTGTTCGACCATTGTTGCTTTTACTATGAAAACATTTTCTGATCATGACTGTGCTTATTACTGTCTTTTGTCTCTCACTGATACCAAGTCCTGTTCCAGTGTCTCCTATCTTCTCTGCTGTACAGGCTATTCATTATTATTCCTTCATGAAACTCACCTGTCCTGCACTATCCTCCTGCCCCAAGGAAATAGTCTTAATTCCTTGAGTTTCTTCCTCTCTGTATTTTGAATAATGATTATCCACTTGCTGGGCATGACTTTCTTATGCCAGTTCACCTTATATCAAAGTACAATTTAAATTCCCCAATAAAGAGCACTGTACCTGGCTGGGGGGGAAAAAAAAAATCTTGAATTAACTTACCTTTGCAAATTATCTGCAAAAGTTTTGCATATGTGACCTGGGTTCAGGTGTTTAAAAACATCCCTACAAACAAGAACTTAAATCCATCAGTGGTAGATTGAAAAATCATGCTCTAAGACGCATTTTCCCTATGGATTAGGCCTGAGAGCCTATAGACACAGTCAGATCCTTGTAGTGAAACACTGCTGTAGTTACTACAATTTAAAATATAACCTTTGTGTTTCTTTAAAGAAAACCCTAATTTAGTGTACAAGTGTGAAATACCTATGGAAACAAATAAACTAGTGTGACTTTATATATTTGAATGTATTTTATACCGGCATCTGCCCAATTGCTTGTTGGCTGATGGCCAGCAAAACCATTAACAGCAAATAACAGCAGAGAAGGAAATTTTTTTGCACTTTTATTTTCTAATGGCTAGGAAAGAAAACTATAAATAGACTTCACAAGTTCAGGGGACAAACTACAAAAGCTGGGAGAGCTCTATTAAATCCTAGATCCCCTATGGTTTTAACTCCCTAAAGATTTGGCTCAGTGTTTTGTTAGAGGAAAAATTGGAATGAATCAAAAACTGGAGATTTAATTCCAGCTATGCATTAGTTTTATTTGTATTCTAGAAAGATTTAATTTTTTTTTCTTTAGTTCTAATTCAGGTGTTCATTAGAAATTGAGTGCTTTTCTCCCTGAGTACAATGCACAATTATATAAATGCACCACAACTTTTATAATGTTTAATATAGAATTTCTGAGACAATTTTAAGTGTGCCTGTTAAGCAATCCATTTGCAGGGGCTCTTCTTTTCCATGGTATATGTCTAGTTCCCTTCCATGTCATTCCATACATTCCATTAATCTTCCCCATTTCACATGGTTTGCATCTTTTTCCCCCAGACAACCTGTTCATTAAATCTTCTTAAAGAGGAAGTGCTGAATTTGCAGCTTACAGTAATGCCACTGTTTAATCTCTCTCCTCAGCATTCATCTGAGGATGAGACGCTATCACTTCTTTACCATCCTCTGAGATTTCTGCTTTCTCTTGGTCACTGTCTCCAAGAATTGTCTCCAGACTTTTCAGCGTAGCAGCGGATCCCATACCTCCATGCACCTATGTCAGCTCTGTGGCCTAAGGACCAGACCACACCACACAGGTGATGATTTTGCCCTTAATTAAATTTCATATGGAAACTTGGTAGCCATATCTGATTGCCAGTTTTTTAAGACCTTTTAATGATAATTTATTTTCTTAAAATAATGTTTTCTTTGAGTCTTATATGTCAACATAACTTGCTAAGGGATTAAGATCTGGCACAAGGCTTTTTTTATAAAATACTATGTGGAGCGCTTAGTCTTTTGGTGGATCCAAGTTTATTTGTTGATTTTCAGGTACAGAAATGTACTTCATTGCTTATTCAGTGTCAGTACAAAAGCCTACCCTCATTTAATAATGCAGCACTGCTTTCACAAAAGGAAGTTGTATCATTTCTCTGGCACAATAAGGAAATGCATACATGACATAAGTTTCATAAAGCTTTGTACAATTTTGGTACTGATGATTCATTATGACGTGCTAAACATAAAAGCTGCAAACAGGAGTAAAGAGGGAGAAGGACTTCTATTCTTTTCCCTCTGGAGGCACTTTTCAAATTTGTTAGTTTAGATGCTACCTGTCTTGCATAGGAAATTCATTGTAAGAAATACGAAATTATAACTTAGACTTTTTTTTTTTTTCCCTAGACCAGGGCATACAAGGAGAAGCATAAAACCATTACTATCTCTAATTCTTACATCTCTGACTCTTACAGTAGCACTGACAGACCCCAAGTCTGGCAGCTAAGCCCAACTGAGTGGAGGAGAGAGGGGGAAAGTTGAAGAAATCACAACTGAACTTCATTCATTTCTCAGTTGTGAATATTAGCGTAGCTGTAAGGGTACATCTACAGACTTCTGCACTCATTTGGACCCTTAGATAAACCATCTCACCTACAATTTCCAGACACAGGTGACAGTGGTAACGCTGCTTCCATTTTGTAGAAAAGAGCTCCATCAGAGGCAAAGGTACCTGAGATTTCAGACTTTATCCAAAATTACTCAAGACCATAGCTTCTTGCTTCTCCTACCACTAGGGAGACCAACTGTTGAGCCTGGAGAATGGGTGCACAGATACAGTTGGAAGTGAGCTCAGTAGGCATGTTGGGAGGTCATAGACTCCAGCATGTGTCCTCCTGGTTATTCCTGCTCTTTTTTTAGCAAATGCCTCCCTTTACAACACATAAGAAAATACTCAACAAGAAGTGAAAAAAGCACTGGAAGCCTCCTGCCAGCCAGAAGGAGGCTACACAGTTAAGCTCCCCTTACTTCTACACCACTTTATTGCTTCTTATCTGCAGTGTGAAGAGTGGTTCACCACACTGGCAAGATGGGCATGGTGAATGGAGGTCGGACGCTCTGCAGCGAAGCCTCCCACTTGCAGAAACATAGGAGTATTGTACACATTCTCACTGTCCCATGCTTGAAAAGGCATTCTGAGACCATCCCTCTGTCTGGAGAGTCCTTTGGATTTGTACATACAAGGATGCATTCTTTATTAATCTGAAACAACAGTAGATCTGGTGATAGCTGTCTACATGGTGAAACTGGTTGAAGTATCAGGAGTTTTGGACCACTGCAGCAACTGAGTGAGTACTTCTGCAGTATCTGAGATGGCAAGATTCCAAACTGCTAAAAATATCCACTACAAATCCTTTTGACTTAAGTCTTTTTGACTTGGGGCTTTTGGTGCCCTGAAAATGCCTTTCCATTTTTTAAATCTTTCCTGGAATATCTAAAGTACTCTGAGGTCAAAAGGAATAGGCTGGTTGACTTACCAATCTGGGCACTCATGTGCTTCAGTGTTTCTTTCTTCTGGATGTAGGCCATAGTGAAGAACAGAGGAAGGCAATATAAACTTCCAGACATAGTAATATGTATGCCCAACCACATGTCCAAACCTTTACAAAGATTAGGTTCCTCTCTTTCCTGCAATGTTTTTTTGAAAAGAAAACTTAGTATAAACATAAGAATTTGAGTCTTCTCCAGGCTACTAAGTATGCTATCAGTGTACCTTGATAGAGCACTTGAAAGTAATATAAGTGCACAGGTCCCAGAAGGAAAATTGTGGTTTGGCTCATGTAAGAGCTTTGTTATTTTCTCTGGAGCAGTGCACAAAGGACCCTAGGGATGCAAACATTGCTCTTCTCTGTTCCTCATATAGCTAATGGCCTGGCTGGTGCCATTGCTTCTGTCTCCTCTTCTGACTCATAACCCTCTACTTCTCCCACAGTGAAACAAGACTTTGGCAACAGAACTAGATTGTCTGCTTTGGTGAAATGATGCTGGTTGCTTGCATTTCTTCTTCGACCTGATGGATTGGGTGGGCCTGCTCATTTGTCCAAGCATATCATTGGAACCAGCTCTTCACAGAATCACAGAATGTTAGGGGTTGAAAGGGACCTCCAGAGATAATTGAGTCCAACCCCTCTGCCAAGATCACATGGGAGAGGCCACACAGTAACAGATCCAGGCTGACTTTGAAAGTCCAAAGGAGACTCCACAACCTCTCTGGCAGCCTGTTCCAGTGCTCTGTCACTTTCACAGTAGTTTCTCATCACATTGAGATGGAATTTCCTGTGTTCTAGCTTATATCCTTTATTCCTTGTCCTATTACTGGGTGACAATGAAAAGAGCCTGTCCCCTTCC
>VWYK01054850.1:575-11527 GCA_013399775.1 Semnornis frantzii
TAAAAAACCTGCAGGAAGTACTGTGCATTGAAAACAGGTCATTTTTAATACACATCCCTACCTGATGAATATAAAAAGCAATAAAGTTTTAAGAAGCTTTCTGTCTCTTCCTACTTTTCTCTCAGAAGACTCATTTAATTGAAAAGCCTGTTGTGCTTGTTTTTATGCATGTAAAAGAGAAAAGGGGCAATTTTGCACAAGGCCTAATATTCCAGCACAATATAATCAGAACTCTTTCTGGCTGCTTTTTCAGTCTCTCTGTTCATATAAAATTAAGACCCACTTATCTTAAATTGTAGTAAATCTCATTCAGCATTGCTTTCATAACTTCAAAAATGCTGTTACGTATTCCCAAAACAACTTTACTGAAGTGATATTTGGTCTGTTTATGTGGAATTGGTGCAGGATTTTTCTTGAAAAAAGGGCAGCACACAGTTCTTGCATTTAATGAAAATAATTAAATTCTCTGGAATACTTCAACAGCAAAGATGTTTTTTCTAGTTACGCTCTGCTTAGAGGAGATTGGAATGAAAATCTGTACATTGGTGCAGTTTGATAAGTGCAGACAACAAGCCTATTTCTATCACTCACCCTCCACATGGACAGAAGTAATTTTTTTCCTGTTGAAAGATTTTACTCTGAATTCTCCATATATAGATAATTTTCTGTGGATTACAATGGGAATCAACACCACAATTCATGGGGCCTGCAGTTTTCTTTGTACATATAGGAAGAACTCATTTACTCCCAGAGACTGAGGGGACTTTACAGAAGAGGGCAGGATCCCTTCATGATGTACAGTTTTGTACTGAAGAAACATAACCTTACACTAGCTGGTATATTGGTCCACCAAATATTTTTTTTTCAGCCATGTCACAACATTTATAAGCTCAGTACAAGCAGCATTAAATTAACATGTGAAAGGAGAAAGAAGCTAAGTACTTATATTGATCATCTGCAGCATTAAATGCTAAAAATATTAAAAGCTTTCTAGTGCTTTTGATTAGCTGCATGGTTCCTGCTTCATATCTGTGTGCTTTGTTAGGAAGTGGAGTAATATTTCTTCACATTTAGCATCTTTCTTCCAAGGACTTCTCAGTACTGGGAGGTGTTCCTCAGAATAACTCCAGTGAAGTAGAGTATTTTCCCCCATTTTACAGAAAGGCAAATAAAACCAAGAGATATTAGCTGATTTGCTCAAGGTCAAATAGCATCTGCTCCTAATTCCCTCCTGTAGGTACTAGATCACAGTTCTATCACCAGTGCACTTCTAGGAGAGAAAACTGCGATGGAGTCTTAAGGCATTTGCGTGCTGCTGGAGTGAGAAGAAAGAGCAGCCCATCTGGGACATTGGGGAGCTGACACTGGAGGCAGTTAACATCCCTTCTGTGCAACTCCCCATGGCAGAGGAGGTGAAACTTTGCTAGTGTCCAGGATCTCCCAAAAGTGGGAGGACTTACAGTGAGAGAAAGCAGAGCTCTGTTAAATCTCTTAACAAGCCAACGGTGCTTTACACGACAGTAGTTTTAGGTAGAATAATTCAAGTCTTTTACCTTTCCTAAATTATCCTTAGATGTGTTTTTGGTCAGTGATAAGTTTCAGGACCAGAGAACAGTCACTATTCCCCAATATACTGCTCTATGTTTCACTGCCAGACCTGCAGTCTAGCTTTGTACTTCTGACAGCATGCAATGAGAGATATGAAAAGCCTGGTTTAATTGCAGCTAAACAGAACATACACATTTTTCCTCCACCCAGACTGCCAGAGGTGGTTGGGAATCTCTGATAATAGAGTTTGAGAGTCTGATTTTTGTAAGTCGGCTTCTAACAGTAAGGATCTAAATCCTTACATGGGCGTCTAAAGAGAGGCTTGAATTTTCAAAAGCTTTTAGCACCAAGCAGTTCCCATGGACCTTCCTCAATTCCCTCTCTTGTGTAAACTGGAATTGTTAAGCCTCGCTCAAGGGCAGTGTTGTTTTTCTAAAGTGGAGATGTATGTATTGCCTATAGAAGAAATATGCTGCAAGTAATAGCCTATGGATTCATTAAGGATTGTTTATGTTTATTTTCACACCATATTACCTTTCAGGAATGGTCGTTTCAGCCATTATATTGACAGGAGCTCAGAATAAATCTTAGGTAATACAGGGCTAATCTGCCATACCTGAGAGACCACCTGCTACCCTCTCGAACAGAGGCCAGATCGTTCGGTACTGAATCGCCAGGTAGGGCTTTCTTCTCTGGAACTGGGGACTTGGGAAGCTCTCCCATGGCTCCTTTTCATGTGGAAATTAATGCTTGCCTCTATTTCTGAATAGTAGGTTATTAGAGTTCGCATGCAAATTCCCGGGGTGGAAATTTGTCTCTCTTTGATAATTGATATAATAATATACATTTTTAGTGGTCCAAAGTCCTTGAGCTTCAGCTTTGTATACATAATTTATGTTTATTTCTTACTGTTATTAACTGTAATTTAGTTGTTGGCACCTTTCATTGCCTTAGATTGAAGGGAGTGTCTCTATCCCATTGCCCCTCCATAAACAATGCCCTTTTAGGGTTCCTTATCCTGTATCCTTGCCCAGACATTTCCTAGCCTGTCAAATACTGTCATTTCATTCCTTACAGATCATTCACAGTACATCTCCTGTTGCACACACAAATAAGGAACAAATGCAATCAGAATGCATCATCATTTAGCATAACAAATAAAACCCGATCTGTGCAGATTTCCCTTAAAGCGTCTCTTAATATGTATTGTCAAAATGTCTGAAGATGTCTTTTGCTCATAAGCATTTAATTATTTGTGACAATTAAACTAATATTCAGAGCAGGGAAAAAATTAGAGTATTAAATATTTTCTCTTGTCAAAAGCTAACAAAATGTCACCTGACACAGCAAACTCCTTTCAAACACACCTTAGAACTGAAAAGGCGCTTGAACAAAATTATGGATCCCCACTGCAGAGCTCTAGATTTTTTATTGAATTTGAGGAAATTGTAT
The DNA here is from genome assembly GCA_013399775.1 of Semnornis frantzii. Taxonomy (NCBI): domain Eukaryota; kingdom Metazoa; phylum Chordata; class Aves; order Piciformes; family Ramphastidae; genus Semnornis; species Semnornis frantzii. Next base: position 3,576 of record VWYK01054850.1, read on the forward strand.
TTTTGAAACTAGACCAGATTTTAAGGGCACATCATTAAAGCATATGTCAGTAATGAGCAGCAGAATATTTCATGATTAAGAGGGAGTTTCTATGAATTTTTAAATCTCTGCTGAAATTTATGGCCAAGGGCCCCTCTGACTGAATCAAGGACTCAGGCCTGAGTGTTGTGGCCTCAAACAGATATTGTCTTGTGCATCAGGAAAAAAACACCACCAAACCCATCTCAAATAACACCAAACAAGCCATCGAGCTTTTCTGTGTTCAGAACTATGGATTTATTTTGTTTGTTTTGTCTGCTGATCCTTCTAGCCAGGTGATTATTTTAACTGGAGAAGCATCCTGCTGTGGATGGGGCTGAACAAGTAGCCAACATTGCTACCCAGGGCTCAGCACCTTCATCTGTCTGGCTAAAAGTTCAGCTATGTGATAATGAAAAGGAGGAAAACAAAACAAAACAAAACAAGCAAACACAAAAAACCCAGAGAAGATCTTGAAAAGACCAGAAAACCAGCAGAGGCCTTGGGAGCGGTGTTGTATGGATGCTGCATAGCCACGGGCATGGCATCAATAACATCTATAATTTGGGGGCAACTGGTCCTATAGTCCACATTGTTTGGGGTTTTCTGTTGAGACATTTTATTTCTACTGGTTCTCACGTTTTTCTGGTTCTGAGCTGCTCAAAACAATAATTTCCATTATCAAAATCTGTGTTTCCTCTCTTAAAATATTCTTCATATAATTTAGAGTAGGATGCTATTTGGCAAAAAAATTAAAAGATGTACATCAGGGTTTATTTCAAAGCTGTGGGACCACCATGCTTTCTGGCAGTGACGCGAATGTTTTTCAGAGATATCTTCTGCTTTCTCTGAAAAAATCCACCCAAATTTGTCTGACTTACAAAGTCTAAAAGTTGTCGTTGCCAAAGAATTTTTAGAAGGTGACACAGCATTCTCCAGTGTGCCATCTCCACCGCGCACGCTCTGTTCTTGGTTTCTCTTTTTCAATTACATTCCCCTAAAATATGTTTTAGCTGGAGATAAGTAGGACAGTTGTGTTCCCTGCTGCAGGGACAGCAATGGGTCTAAGCAGTAACAGGAGGATGAGGAAATGGTCAGTCTTGTGTGCTTAGCTATAGTCTGTGCTCTGAAATGGGAAGCAGGGAAATTTAGGGAGCAGAGCATGGGCAACCAGAGGTAAGGACACGAGAAGAGAGCATAAAATTAGCAAAATCCATAGAAAATGATAGTAAAAATGTACGAAAAATGTATGCTTGACTCTGCTGCGAGGTCAGTGTAGACCATGGACACCCAGCAGCAGCTTTTGCAGCGCATGCATACAAGAGTTTCTGTCTAGGCTAAGACTTGGGTAGAAATAAGTGTGGCTCCACACGCATGGCTCAAATGCCTGTGCAGGGGACGGAGGTGCGCAGGAAGTGACTGCTTCAGACAGAGAAAAAGTCCCGTGTGAGGCTGATTGCCAATGGGATTGTGTGGGAGCATGGAGCCTGAGGAACCGGAGCCTCCAGGCTGCAGTGGTCTCCAGCCTGGCACTCGAGTGGGTGCTCAACCTCAGGGGGTGTCTTTTTGTGAGGAAAAGGTAGAAAAACGTGCTTAAAATTTGGCCGAGCTGTGCCCCTTGACAGTTAAGTGGTGGTGCCGCTGTGCAGGCCTTTCAGCAGTGTTGGTCAGAATGAAGGAAACCCTGGTTCCTTGCTGGAGTCCGGAGGAGAGGCTGGAGGCCACACCTTGGCAGGAGAGAGTTGTTGAGGACTGCGAGCAGCACACTGAGAGGTCGGTGGAAGCCCTATAGAATGTATAGTAACAGATGTGGTGGCTGTGAGGAGCCGTCTGGTCAGCAGGCTGCGGTGGGACGAGGACCCCGGAGAAGCAGGGGAGCCAGAACAAAGCGTGCAAATTACTGGCAGTTAGGTGGCTGTACAAAAGCAAGCAGCTAGGAGAAAATACAAAGAATAATGGCAGGAGTTTCAGCCACAGATACCTGTTGAGATAAAAAGGGCCTGTTAGTCTGAGAGCTCTTCTCATGCTGCAACATGCGAATTGCAGTGGGCTGGTCCCTGTGTCGCTGCCTGAGTAACTGCCATTTACCTCAGCGGATCCGGGCCCTTCTGCCCCTGACTTTGGTTTTACTTGGGGCAGGGTTTTTTATTTTATTTCATTTGCTGCCCCAAGGGATTTTTTTTTTCACAGAAGCAGAATCTTCCTGTCTGGAAGACAGTGAAAACTTGAACCAGGATCAGCGAGAGCAGGGCACGTTGCCTTCAGGATGTTGTACAGTTTTGTGTCACCTCAAACGTTTGTACATTAAATAACTAAAATCTTATGAATGTTAATTCAGGAAACGCTCACTCTTGCATTACTCTTTTGTTATTTCTCTGAGCTTGTTAAAGATTTTATAAACTTGTGATCTGATTTAAGTAGAGGTAAATATTTGCAGGGGGAGCAAAGGGATGTGATACCACCAACATCTGGCTTTCCACTTCTTTGGTTTAGGGACATTTTACCTAAATCGTCTCCAAGCATCTCTGTTTAAATACCTTCATTCAGTTTTTATCACTTATGAGGTATAACCAGGCAGGGTTTTAATGATTTTTGGGGGGGTTGTGTGTGTGTGCATGTTAGGGTAAAGTGCTGAAATTTGTTGTCAGAGTAAATATATAAACAGGCTCATTTCTATATTTGTCCTCTTTCATTACAATTGTTTGAAAACATTTCAATTCATTTAAAATGCACTATTTTCAATATACAAAGTACGTACAAGGGAATGACTATGGATTTCCCCGAGGAAATAAGCATCTCTTAACCATCATCCTACAATTGGGAAAGTTCTAATATATGACATCTATATAATTTAACCTAATAATTTTCTTTACAGTGAGGTAATGGGGAGAGTGACCTGGACTTTGTAAAAGTTCCCCTACTTACTACAGATTCCCAAGGGCAATGTAACATTCTAGACAGTGTTTTATATGCCCTGATTAAAATGTAACATATTTTTGCATTTCCTGTGCAGTGACCTGTTAGTGCTCATAGACAGAACACTTAAAGAACAGTTACAGGGAGACATTTCCAAATGTGCCTAATATGCACAAGTTTTTATAACATTCTTATTTCATTTGAAATTGCAGCTACAGCAGGAACCATTCAGACGGCACATTGATTTAACTTTTTAATCCACTGTTTTGCTACGTCAAGTAAAATAAATGTTTGTTTTTAGCTCCCTTTTTTTTTTGCATTGCTAAAACTCGTAACTACTTGCTTTAAGCTTGGGATTCTAAAGGGAGCTACATTATCTGAAATTTAAAGCTTGCTTTTTGTAGCTGCTTTCTCACAACTCCCCCAAGAAAAAAAAAATACAAAAGTACAACTTTAGCAAAAAGGGCTTTTATATCTCTATCAATTATAGAAACACCAGCTGCAGTAGATTACAAATGTGTTTGGCTGATTGTGATGTTGTGTGGGGAAAACTGTCACAAGGAGCTGGATTCTGTTCTCCTCAACACCACCGGGATGTCGCACAGCTCTCCAGGCTGCAGCCAGCACTACTGTCAAATCTGGAGTGGGCAAGAGTAGGATTCAGCTCTGAGATTGCCAAATTGCTTACTGCCAAATCCAGCTCTGTACTTGCGCACTAGGGGGAAAAAAAAACGGAGCTGTTGAATGTGAACACGAGTGCTAACGGTGTGTCTTTGTGTATGCATGTGTTTTGCTGTGAGCTGAAGCAAAAGCCACACGGATAAGTCTGTAACCTGGACAAGAAACCTCTGGGGAGAATCGCTCCAGTTGTTGTTCTTTGCATTTTTTATTCAAAACATTTGTTTACTTTTACTTTCTTGAAGAACAAAGTGAGGGGAAAAGGCACCACGGAACAAAAATTGTTTGACCAGCCCATAAAGGTAAAGTAGCTGGAAGTCATAAAGAAAATAAATACAGTATCAAGACAGCAATACGAGGTGTGCAGTTTAGCATTTTCGGTGTTGAGCTCAAGAAAAAGTAATGTATCAAAATGTGTGAGGGTCATAGCACCCTACTAATATCCTGGGATAAAAGGGTAGCAACCTAAGGGCTTTCAGTTAGTTGCATCTTGGTTACAGTTTCATTTATCATAGTGTGGTTTAGGTCACTCTAGGAGGACTCGGTTGGGTCCTGGTTTATTTTAACAAAGGGAAAATGACATAGCAAAGTTCTGTGTATACTTTACAACAAAAATGCAATTTTCTATTTTCATTTAATCCTAGGAATGTTGACATTTTCCAGGCTGTCAAACAAATGAGTGCACTGGAGGACAGTTAGATGTGTCTGTCTAGTTCATCTGTCTAATCTACCTTGGTTCTAATGTGCTCATCACTATGGTGTCTAGGCAGAAAGTATCTGCCCTGATTTTGTGTTTTGTCTTTCTTGGCTGTGGTAACTTAATTGAGTCCTAAGAGCTTTCAGATTCATCTGCAAAAATAATAACAAAAACATTATCAGAATAATGATTCATTTTTGTACTTGTACTCGGAATTTCCCCTTTCTCTTCTGAGTGGCTAGTTGATGATTATTGCCTTTTCTAGAAAAGATGATGTTTTAGAGATGTTGTATTAAGTTGGAGTTTTATCTGAGTCATCAGTGACTTAAAACTTTATTTGGCTTCAAAAATTAATTCATTCATGTCCTTTAACTTCCTTCTGCTTTTCTCTGCAGAAGCTGACTTTAAGCCACCCAGTTTAGAAGCTGCATCTGTTCTGTGACCCTTTGCCATATAAAACATAAGTAAAGGTAATAAAAAGTAACAGAAATTGTGGCTTCAAAAATTGTATCTTCATTTGGAAACCCTAGTTTCTGTTAAATGTAATTGCTTCTCTGCCAGTTAGGTAGAAATGCATCACAAGATGTAAGTGAACAATTTTTCAAAAGCAGAGGCTTGAGGGTGAGAGATGTGATTGTGCCGTTTATTTGCTGTAGCTATGTGTGTGGTCGTCATGGTGGGGTGAATGGGCGGTAGTGGGGCACTGTGGTGCTGCCAGTGTGCAAAGTCATCCTGACAGTGTGAGTGGCCATGGTAATTTTAGAAACATATCTGCGAGGTGTGCAGTGGCATCTGCACCGTTGTGTGCCACCTTCTGCTTTTGAAAATGTGGCATAAGTAGTAATCAGTCTGCAGAAGTCAATAAACTCTTGTGTTGAAGAGGCCGAGTAGCCAGCATGGTATTCGCTGAGGGAAAGAGTTCACTGAAAATGCTGCAAATGGAGCTTTCTCAACTATAATTGAGTTTGATCTCAACTGTACAGTTACATACAGCCCCTTTTCTATTCCTTTCCTACATGTGTTGAAAGTGTCTTTATAAACCTACCCCTCAAAGATAATTTCATTGAGAGCCAGACATTTTATACGTGACAGTGATTTCTAATCCCATCTGGACTGGCAGATCGCAGATTCCCAGCCCATGGCCTCAGCATGTAACGTGAGTTCACACAAACACAGTAAACCATCACTCTGGCAGTTCAGTTAGTCCTGGAGTGACCAAGTAAGAGGTAGATTACTCTTTGTAAGATTTAATTTCATCCTATGAGTTTGCAGGGGACCGAAGTATGGACATGATTACATTTCACAGGTTTTTATGTGATTTAGAACAAAAATTATTAGCAGAGCCGGCTCAGCACGGAATTTCTGATGTAATCTATGCCAGTTACAGGCAAGGGGTGTGGTAATAGGGAAAGAAAAAGGAGGGCTAAGTTTTTATCCCAGCTGACTGAGACAGAAAACAGGACTGGCAGGATGACAAACTGGCATAACCTTACACTAGAAAGTGCAATGATTCCAACAAAAGTTCCAGCCATAGTGCACAGCTTTTAAAAGAGACAGGCTTAGGAGCAGACAGTTTCGTGGTGCATCCTTCAGCGTAGCTAAAGCAGACAGGAATAAGACCTTTATCATACAGTTTCTTGGCAGTATGCATGTTAAATAAGTGTTAGGAACTGGTTTTCAGGGCTTTAGGGATGGGTTTGGGATGAAAAACTATGGAAAATATATTAATGTTAAATACATGACCATTTAATTTCCCCCATAACAGTACTGTAAAACAGGTTTTCATCATTCTGTTAGGAACAGTGACAGATGAACCTTAAGCATTTCTGAGGTTTTCTCTAGCTTAGATATAAATACTTCATAATTCTCTGAAGGTTTCATGATACTATATAAATAATGGAATTTTCCAAGCTCCCGTTCCCACCTTTCCTATGATACAGACATTTTTCCTTATCCCTATTTCCTTTGTGGGTGAGTTGTGGCACAGAGGTGTTTAATGACTCAGCAGAAGGGTCAGGAATACAGTTCAGGATTTCTGGCTCATCATGGTGGTCTCCAAGAGATCACATGATCATCATGGTCCTAATACCTACTAGGGTATTGGCAATGCTGTATTCACAGCATTAACAAATCTCACACAGGATTCCAGCAAGGAAACCCAGTTCTTGTACAATAGTTGCTTTTTCCTGCATGGAGGATGTGATTTCTAGGTAAAATCAAGAATAAATGAAGGTGGCACAGAGTACTGTTAATAGGGCTCAGACAGCTGCTAGAGCACAAGACACATCTGCATGTGCAAAATGCAGTCCTTGTGCCGCAGCCCTTCTCATATATTTCTGTGCATCCCAACTAGTTGCTCTTTTAAGTGAGGATTTTCATCAACTCCTTCAGTTCCCTTCTTTATTTTAGTTTTTTTTTTTTTTTAAAGGACACTCTTCTTGTGTTGTCTTTACTTGTTTAACAGTCCTTGCTGGGCTCTCACTGCAGCTGGTTATCTTGATAGTGGTGAGGAGGCTGAAGAAGTGAATGAAGCTTTCATTTCCGTTCTTGAGAAAATGTTGCTTATATTATGACAAGGAAGGAAAGGTGATAAAACCATAAAAAAAAAAAAAAAGCCAAAAACCAAACCCCAAAAACCCCCAAAAAACACACACCAAAAACATAGAGGCCCTATTAAGTCAATGACAAAACTCCCACTGACTTCAGTAAAGCCAGGGTTTCAACCCTCAAATCTATGTCTGTCTCTTTAAGTGTCCTCCTACACAGCAGGGTGAATTCCACTGAAGAGCAGTGAGTTCCTGTAAATGAAACTCGGTTTCTGCAAAAGCAGGGTCATATTAAAAGACTGAGCCCATGCGTATGTATTTTTGAGTAAAGCTCAGGGCTTTCCAGCCTCACAGTTGGGAAATTCTTTGTCCTACCAGCTACTAAATAGTGTTTGTAATATGTACTGGACAGCTCTCAAAATATATTTACACACAAGAGACATAACAAAAGACACATTAAGAGACAAATACTTCATTTAATGAAACCAGCATGAACTAAACATAACATAATGTCAGAAGAGCACTTTTGTCCTTGTCTGAGTAGTCCCATTGTCAAATTTAGATTCCTCCTAGCATACGTTTCTCTCAGCAGTGAAAACCCGGGTCTGTCTGTCTGTTATTTGCTCTTTCAGCATCCTTCTGTTTTCGTTTTGAGAAGGTGTCTCCTTTCCCCCCACAAAACTTCCCCTGAAAAAGGACAATGCAAGTTCAGAGATTTGTCTCTCTCTTTCTTCCTTTCTCTCCCTGTCTCCCACTGCAGGCTTCAGTTCCTGTTACCAAAGCTCCAGGTAGGCGGTTGCTGAGTGCTATCTAAAGCGCTCTGCATTTACTGTTACTCTGTGAACTTTTGAGAAGATTCCTTAGTGATCGGCTTACACGCTTTCAAACTGGCACGCCTGTAATCTGGTAAAATGTGTCAGCCCTATGGAGAAATAAGCCTTCCAGAAGAGTTTCTTCATTGTTGAGGTAATTGTCTCCTCTTTGACAGGCACATTCATCAGTGGCTTAATGGTCAATCAAAAGTTGGCAGGCAGAGTGTTTTCATTCTTTCCTATCCACTACATTAGGCATACTTAATCAAAATGTCTCCGGGTAAT
>VWYK01054851.1:0-12842 GCA_013399775.1 Semnornis frantzii
AATACTTACATTCAGAATTTATACTGATATTTCTGACTGCAACTAACTTTGCTTTGCCAATAATATCCCTGAACATGAGCAATGCAGAACCAAAACTGAGGAACAGACTCAGGTCTCAGGAGAAACTCCACAGTGAAAGTTTGCCATATCACCTACTTTAAATTATGTAAGAAACACAATTAAAGACCTTTAGGTGGGACTACTAGTGAAGTGCAGTCCTTGCCACTGGGTATTATAAACAGAAATGAGAGAAATACCTACATTAATGAGAAGTACCTTGGTTACTTCGACAGGAATTAAAACTTCCATGGTCTGAGGTCTTAAAGACTCAAGCAGAACAGAGGTGCAGACTGCAGGATGCATGATAGCTGAGGAGACCACGTGAGCATTTTCATGGTAGCTCTGTTCGTCTGTGTAATACTCTTCAAACTAAAAAGAAAAATCAGCCAATGAGCAAAGCAAGTTACATTTTCTTCTTCTTGATTTTGAAGAACTCTGCAAGAGATTGCGCTTTGCGAGGTTAATTTCAAGTCCAAACTCACTTGGGAATGAGAATAATTAGACTCATTTAAGAGAATTCTCCCCTCTGGCAGAGCTGATTAAATTATTTATACATTATCTTGTCGTATAATTGTACCTAGAACTGTGTAAATGGTTTTTTTGTCTAACTTCCAATAAATTCATAATACGTGTTTTTCAAGTTGGATACACCACCTGCACCTGTGACAACAGAGAATGGCTCAGTTTGAAAATGCTTCAGTGAGAAATTAATCCGGAGGGAAACGGAAGCACGCAATTTAAAAGCCTGCTCAATGACACTATACTGATTAAAACTCATCAACTGGAGAAATAAAATTAGTAAGACAATAAATCTTGGACTGAATCCTGCTACCCATTTCCACAGGAATAACTTCATTGACTGCAGTCACATTACACTGAAACACCAGTGCTACTTAGCTGACTATCAGGAATTTAATATTCCTTGCTATAGTTCTCAAGTCCCTCTTTGCTAAGGGTTTCAGATTCTGGATAACACATGAAAATTCTGATGGAATAAACTAAGTTGAAAAGGGAAACTTGACACTAATATTCATTTCAGCAATAAACTTCAGAAGGCTTGAAATAAGATTTTAAGGAGCATTCCTGGTACAATATAGTAACTTGTTTGCTGTAGTCCCAATTAAACTGGGAAGCAGTTTGCTCTGTGGAGATCTCTGCAAAGGCAACTGTGTCTATTGTAGAATTCTAAGTATCTTCTACAGTTGTGTTGCCTAGATCACTCTGCAAACACATGAATACAGGGAAACCCCAGCTGTGTTCTTTAATGTACTGCCAGCGACTTGTGAAGTGCCTTTTAAGGGCTGAGGATTTAATTTTCATTTCTTTATTATTGCTGCAACTTCAGTCAATTTTCTTTTTCCATTTTTTTTTTGCAATTCACTATACAGTTTTAAAAACCAGGAGTATTTTAATGCCTTTGGCTATGTTTTTCCTTACCTCTGAGGCAATGAAATAATAGCCATGAGTCTCTACTTGGAGACAACTGCATTAGAGAAGAGAGAGGTTTAGATAAAGAAATCCATTAAAAGGGTAACATAATTGCATACTTATTCATTCAAGTTGTGTATGGACAGGAGTGATAAGTGAGAAAATTATGTATTCTGATTAACAAATTAATATTTTTATTAAACAATAAATCTGCACTGCAGTAATTATCCCAGGGCTATAAGCTAGGCTCAAATCACCTTAGATTAACTTCTTTAAGAACAGTTCCAGAGAAAGGAAGAGACTGGTCTTTGCCAAGAATGCAAAGGCCTCAGCTGTAATTAGTTTTTCACATCCAGGCTCAACTCTTCCAATTGATTTGTTTTTGGAGGATGGCTAGACAGGAAATCTGTCCATAGCACTATCCCATGCCCTAAAGACACTGGTATCTGACACTCCAGCCATGTATTGTTTGCTTTTGCTGCAATGTACATTTCAGCTGTATAGCAGGAAGGTCTCAGACAGTGGTTCAATGCTAGAGTACTGTTTAATTTGCTCTGATACTGCTCTTTTGGCTCTTGGATGTGGTCTGTCATCCCAGTTCTCTCTGACTGGCTGATAGTCACATTCCTGAGATAGGAGTCAATTTAAGGTGATAAGAATAATTAAAATGCAGTTGTTTCTGACAAGGATCACAAAGTGTTTCTGACAAGGATCATAAAGTATCTCTGGCAAGAAAGCACAAACAAAACAAAAAATTAAATCAAACCAAAAACAAGAGTCCTGAAACACTTCTGCATTTTTATTCAGTTTTCAAAGCTTCCTAAATCTAGACTTAAAGTCTCCTAAAAGATGCTGAGACTTCTCTGTATTTCTTGCAAACAAATCATCCTTAAGGTCACTATGGAACCTACTCCCACAATCTTGCTGCTATAATTATCTATTCTTTGCATTCAGCAGTAAGCTATAAAGACTGCAGTGCAGAGGACAACATACAAACACTGTTCCTGCTCTGAAAAGGTTAAAAACTGTACTCAGTTAAGGTAGTTGACAACAGAAGACCACCACATCAGAAATCATGTTGTGTCCAAACTGGACATAGTTTTACTCCAAGAGAAGCAGAAGAACCAGTTCAATGCCTGTTGAGGAAGCTGTGTCTATCTGCCTACAAGACAAAGCAATTTAGGTAATCCCAAAATGCAGTTCTCTCTTGGCACTTTGCACTAGGGAGACACAAAGTATTTCTTACAGAGGAGTCTGTGGAGAGTTCATTAAAGACTGCAGGAATCTACAGAGTTCAGAAAAGATGACAACTCATGGTTACACGTTTCCAAATTTTATTCCTCAACTGACACTAAAAACATTTCTTGTGTGATTTTAATAAGAGTATCCCTACTGTATTCTTCCTAACAGGCAGCAGAAACACACATTAAGGAAGCAGAAGAACATATTGAGGACTTTCCCAGCTATCACATTTCTAAAATCATGCTGCTCACCTGAGGTATTTCATTTAAAGCTTAAAATTCTTTACACTACATTTCACTGCAGTGGTTACAGGGAACAGGTGCTTGATGCATTGTTTAAACACACACCCACAGAGCCAGCATGGTCCCCAGTCTAGCAGTCAGAGAACTCTATTTTTCCTTTTATAGTCTTCTTAATTATTATTTATCCAACATTACATACCCAATTAGGGTGGACCCCTACAGAATCTGAACCAGTTTAAAGAAAAATCAAGTTTTATTTGTTCTCTGATATCTAGTAATGGTACTTAACAGGTCCATTTAAATGATGATTGCCTTTGATTCTGTTAAGGGCTGTCTTTCTCCACTTTCATGTATCTTAAAATATTTTTTTACAGTGTATACACAATTTTGACACTGAAACTCTGCTTAGCTTTTCTTATACACATAGATAAGATGTGGTATGCAGTTAACACTTTAACATAAATATAGTGGTTACTGTACTCTGCTTAAACCATCACAATTTGAGGCTTAATATCATAAACATTATATAAAGTAAATGCAAATTGATGCATTAAAAATTATTAAAATGGCTAAAATACATTTCACTACACATTTCCTTTTGTCTTGAAAAATACTGATTACATTTACTTTAACTCTTATATTGGTTAACAAGGATTCAGATCCCTTTCTAGCAGCTGGATCTCCTAGAATGGTTCACAAACATGCTTGGAAATTCAAGGTATTTTAAACCCACCTGAATACAAATCTGTGTCTTGATTTCCCCAGTGGGCTTTATTTGAGATATTATTTGTGAACTTCTCAGTATAATGAGGAAGTCCTCACAAAAAACTAAAGGAAGTACAAAGTGGTTTGGTGGGTTTTTTTTCCACTTTCATGCAATCAGGGACTTATTTCTGAACAAGCCCAGCAAGAGGAAAACAAAAGGAGAGTATCACAATTTGGGTGGGTCAGTACCTTAGACATAAGCAAGCTATATGTACCTCTTTCTCTTTCTTCTTCAGTAACCACTTTGGTCAGATGAAATACTATAATCATACTTGTTTTTCCAAGTCAATACTAATTGAAGAAGAAAAAAAAAATACTGTATAGAAAAGCCCAGCTCAGGCCACCATTTACAAATTTGTATTTGTTAAGCTTTAAGTCAGCATGGAAAAGGCATGAAAAGTTTATCAAACCTAATAAAATTATCAAGATGCACATAAAACCTCCAGTTGACAGTACTCACATGTGAGCTAAGTGTCAAATTCTTTATTTCACTACAGTCAACTCTGTTTTCACTAGGAGGCCAGGCAGTATTCCCTTGTGGAAAAGAACTGGAGACTACCGAGTGCATTACATCAATCCAGAATCTAATCAGATTGTTGAAAATTGCCTTTCCCCCTCCACAGTTGTTTACATAGGAGTGTTTTAATTAGAAAAGCAAAGCAATCAGTTCTCAATAGGTACACTTCAGAAGAGCTCATCAAACCATGAAAACAGAGTATGTAGTACTACTGCAGTCCTACTACTTGCAGACCTAATTTTAGCTTTAAAGGAGAGACAAAGACAACAAGGCATATGGGAGGAGGGGAGATTCTCAGGAGTAAAGATTAAAAGAACACCTCAAATTTGAAGAAAAGCTACCCAAATGATGCTAGTAGCAGCATAGCTAGAATCTAACTCAAGAGAAGTGTGGGCAGCAGGGCAAGGGAGGAGATTCTGCCCCTTTACTCTGCTCTCGTCACACCTCACCTGGAGTCCTGCAGTTCTGGAGCCCCCAGCACAGGAAGGACATGGAACTGTTGGAGCAAGTCCAGATGAGGCCACGAAGATGCTCAGAGGGCTGCAGCAGCTCTGCTGTGAGGACAGGCTGAGAGAGTTGGGGTTCTTCAGCCTGGACAAGAGAAGGCTTCCAGGAGACCTTATAGCAGCCTTCCAGTATCTCAAGGGGGCCTATGGGAAGGCTGGGGAGGGATTATTGACAAGGTCTTGCAATGACAGGATGAGGGGTAATGGGTTTGAACTGGCAGAGGGGAGATTTAGACTGGATGTTAGGAGGAAGTTCTTTACAGTGAGGGTGGTGAGACACTGGCACAGGTTGCCCAGGGAGGCTGTGGCTGCTCCCTCCCTGGAAGTGTTTAAGGCCAGGCTGGATGAGGCCTTGAGTGACCTGTGCTAGTGGGAAGTGTCCCTGCTTGTGCTGGGGAGTTGGAGCTGGATGATCCTTGAGGTCCCTTCCAATCTTACCATTCTATGTAATACATATCTTTTAAATACATGACACAGATTGTCAGAATCTCTCTTGATAAAATAGGAAGTACTAAAATGTATTAGACAGGGCTCTCAAAAGCAAAGGAATAATGTCTGCCATCTTCCCAAAAATAAAGTGGATGCTTGAGGAAAACAGTGCAGTGGTGGGGGTGGTAGCAGTAAAGGTTTGGGGTTTTTTTGAGAGCAGAGAAAATGCATCCTTGTGCATACAGCTTGTGCACAGTCATCCTGCCTGAAGAATTTTTATAGAAACAACCTTATTCAGTTAAGGGCATAAAGTTGCCAGCTTACAGCTCCACAAATGCCAGGAGAGTACTGCAGATAAGCTTTCAGTTTAGCATTCAGATGTATACTGCTGAGGCACTGAACAGGAATTTTGTAAGGCCAGTTCTGTTTCCCAGCCTGGGGGCTACTCCCAGAGCACTATATATGTCCTATATATGCCACATACTCAGGTGCACAATGGGCTGCCACAGAACTTGGACTCCATCACTGTACCATGTTGCTTTGTTTTTTCTATTTCTTCTCTTTTTTGTTGTTGTTGCTGTTTACTTCTTAAGGAAATTACTTTCTCCAAGATATGGTACCTAACGATCTGACTATCCATGATGCTTCAAATACTGGAATACATTAGACTGTAAGAAGGCCCTATGGTAATTTGCTAATTAGCTTAACCCTTCTGGGAAAGAGAAGAAGGAATTTTTTATTAAAACAGGATAACCCTGGACTATATTGATCTGACTGAGAAATGAGTATTTTAGACAAGATGAGTCTCAAGATGAGTAAATGCTGGAAACAGTGATGTTGTTTCCATAGCAATGCCATGACAGCCTCTAGAGTGAAATAGTGTGCTACCAGGAAATGAAGGGAGTTCAAGTGCTATGAGCTACATAGTTCTGTGAGCAATCCAAATATATTCTCATAAAGAATATTTAGTACAGCTAGATAGTCCAAAGATTGCTGCTGATGTGAAGTAAGCCTTATCAGTATGCCCCCAGCAGTCCTGTTTTCTCATTCACTACACCCAAGATGACTTATCTAAAGGCTTAAGCTATGAGCAATATTGCTAAGCCATTTCAGACCAAACAATAATAAATACAGCAACCTTTACCTTGCTTTTTTTTTTTTTTTCAGTGAAGAATATAATCCTTAACTAAGGACACTGACTTTCATTCTCCATAACACGACCAAACCCATCAAGCCCTTTGGTGAAGAAAAGCCTCAGATATGCAATTATTTATCAGCTGACCTTCTCCCTTTCTTTTCTCTCACCTCCTCCTCTCCCTTGCCTCCTCCTGCCCAAATGACACTGAGCAAATCTGTTTGCAAGTGCGAAGCAAGGTACAGAAGTGTTGCTCATTCCTCATGAAAATTTACACAGCCATAGCATAAAACACACTTGTGCCCTTTTTACCCCAGTCAGTGTTTATGCTAATACCAAAGCAAACCAGAAAACCACTAATTATATTTTATTTGCCTAAGGCTTTACCTAAGGCAAATATTCTGGTCCAATTCTGCAAAGACAATTTAAAATATTTTCTAAAGGAGACAGAAAGAAAATTAACTGAAGATCTACATTCCTTTGTGTCTTCACTTTCAGAGAAAATGAACAACTCTGTGATTTGTCAAACTGCTAAAATAATGTTTGTAACCCAACTGTTTTCAAATAAAATTCTACAAGACAAAATACTTTACTTAAAACATAGCCTAGCAGACTTCTGCTAAGCCATTCTTTCTCCAGAGTTTTCCATGCAATTTGTAAAGATGTTCAAACATGAGCTTAATGTCCAGCAACTCTACCTCTGTTGCCTATGTCATTGTCACAACCAGTCTCTTGGGTAAACAGATTGTAGTTCATTATATTTAGCAGTGCTGCCTCTGAGGGAAAGTTGAAAGACAAATACACATCACTGCCAGATCCCTTATTAACAAATGCCAGTTCAAACCAAAATGTTTTCTATTTATTGTTTGAAACATGTATTTCCAGGAATCAAGCCCTGCATGTAAAACAGCAAGATGATTCATTTCCATTTTGCATCTAGTAAAAAGATGTGAAGCAAGCATTTTTAAAACAGCCTGAGCCTCCTCCCGCCTGTCCCCCTAAGCATGCTATGGAAGGCATAAAGCCCTGAAACATTAATTTATAATTTAAACTGTATCAAGTCATAATTGCAACCAGTACATCCAACATTTTTACCAGAAGCTCATCTACTTCCAGGAGATTTTTCCCTAACTGTGCTTTCTGTAGGACAAAGCTGCAGTTTCTTTATGGGTCTTATGTTAAAATACAGTGGAAAATGTGCCTCTGCCATTCTACAAGAACTTACGTGGCTCTGTAAAGACAAAAATAAACCTCTGGAAAGACTGATGAGATGGTATGAGTTTGGAAACAAGTCAAGGAGATACTCCCTACAGTCCACAAGGTAAAGGCACCTGGCAGTTGACCTTGCAAAAGCAATGTTTTAAAGGCATTAAGAATTGTTTGATTTCACATAAATATTTCCTGTGACATTAACAAAGCATGGGTTAAGCTCCACAGATTATCTGGCCTATGAAGGAAGAAATACAAACAATCACCAGAGACAGGGAGAAGACCTCCTCATATTGGTACTATCATTCAGGAATTTGCCCCCAGCAGGATAACTTCACTGCGATGTTTAACAGTCCCTCACATAAATCTACATTGTTCTAACTCCTTATAAAACAATTTAAAAAAAAAAATTAAATCACCAAAGGAACACAAAGTTCTGAGATGGTCTCACAATCTATTTCTCTTCTCACTGACCCCTTTATATTCCACAAAATACAGAGAGCCACTTTTCTTGGCTACATTTACTTTTGCTCCTCCTCCAAGTCACCCTGTTGCAGTATAAAAGGTTACAAATGACTGGAGTAACCCCACAGTCCACCTTTCTGGATGATGCTTGATATAGCAACGACTGCATTAATCACAGAAAAAAATATCTCACACAAAGAAGCTAAGCCTTACCCCCAAACTGTGCACACATCAAGCACTATGGTTCTGGGAAGCAGAGTGATGGAGCACAGAGGGCATGGTCAGGGTAAGGACTGACCTTTCAGCAAAACCAAGGTTAAGTATCTCAGCACAAAACACCTTCAGGAAATAACAGTACAGAGTATCCTAGTTAGGTGGATAATTATGATTCGGATAGTATCAGTTTCCTATTTACTTGCCATTAGATAACTCCAAGGTTCTTACTGTTCACATAAAATTCCCTAATTTCTGTAACCTCTTAGCTCTCTTATGCTATGTGAATACTTTCAGTTACAAATACTGAAGGAATCCTGTTAAGTAAAACAGTATAGCAAAATATTTGTAAACAGCTCTCTCAAGCCCCATGAATACTATCAACTCTGAGCAAGGAACCACAATAAAGGATACTGAAGCTCCTATCTGTGATTGCTAAATGCCAGAGGTTAATCCTGAGATCATCTGCTGACATGTATGTCTCACAGTCACTGTTGACAGATATTGAGTTGACATGATAGGTGTGACCATTAGCAAAGATTCTCCGGGGAGTGACTTCTACCATCAAATCCATAGGTTTCAGAACAGGCACCTGCCACAAAAACAAAACACAAACCAGAAAGTGAGTAAGATTGAGATTTTTTTGCTAGGAAGATGGGAGTTTCAATGGGAGGCAAGTATTCAAAGACTGTGAATGTTATAGAACTTCTCAATAGCGTAGGCAAGCTGAATCTCCCTGTGGATGAATTGCTGGACAGGGCTATCTGTGCCAAGGAGGAAAGGAGAAACAGGGGAGCCATGGAGAGACAGGGAGAGCAACAGAAAGCCTGGACTGTGAAAAGGGAAGGTAGTTGTCTCAAAAGAGTCCAGTTCCACAATAGGAGATACTGTCCCACATACACAGGAGGCTCTGGCTCCTACGAGCAGTAAAGTCTTAGCATTTTGCTTTTGCTAAAGAGTTCACTGTTAGCTATAAATCACTCACAGTATTTCTTTTGCTACTTGATGTTTCTCTCAAAAAGTAAAGTTGTGAAAAGGTTATAATCTCAGCACAACATAATAAGCAAAGTCTTGGCAAACAAACCCAACCTGTGCATAGACACATAGTGCTTTCACACATACTCTTGAAAAGCCAAGACTACAGACTATCACTCATCTCTGTGCCCTCATTATTTCCCTCTGTGTCACTTCAATGTCACACTTCAACAACTAGACACTGTCAATTTATTCCCAATTGGTAAAGCACTAAACACTGCAAGGCTGTGGTCCATGATTGGGCTATTCAATGTTGTTGAACATGCATCAGAAACAAGCTATCATGCATCAATCCACAGCACAGAGGAACACAGAGAAGTTACACCTTTGAGTCTAGCTTGCCACTAAAGGAACAAAACAATGGTTCAACTCAGTCTTTGAATTCTCAGACTATAAGCAATCTGGAATGGTTCTGTTTGTGTAATGACACAGAATAGACACATATTCCATTAATGGGATCATCTCCATGCTTTGGAGGCCTTTCTCACAACACAGTACTGGCTTGTTTTGGAGATAGGGATGCATTGTTTGTTTTTAATAATGAAGAAATACTTCTTTGTGTTGTTTACGCAACAAAGCCTTCCAGTTCTAACCTTGGACCACTTTTGCCAAAACACCTGGAGTGAATTCAGCCATTAAAGTCTGACAGCAAAAAAAAAATATCTATTACATTATCATACATGCTTATATGAATTCCATGACTGCATCTGTTCAGCATTGCAGAACTTCATGAGCAATGGAGCACAGACTATTACAATCTCAGTCTTCAGACAGGAAATAATTCTTTCATACTACTGAAATAAAGATAAGACTGAAATTTGGTGTAGTGTCCTTAATTCAGCTGCTTTGAACAAGCCAATAACACTGTTTAATATTAATTAAAAGTAGAATGCTTCCAGCACAGCAGGCTAAAGAACCCGGTGTGAAGGCATTTTAAGTCACACTGAGGGAATTTTATGAGGAAGAAAAGAACTGACATAAGCTCTCTAACCACGTTTGTGTTGGTCACTCTATTATAAAGCCTTTGTGATTTGAAAATGTATGACAGATTCAAGGCTATTATCAGTCAGCTGAAAATTAAATGAGAATAATCTTGTATGTGCTTAGCATTAGGTATATAACTGAGTTAGCACCCATGACTACCACCTGCATACAGAAACAACTGGATTTTGTCAAAGGCAACAGCTTACCTGCAGTGATGTTACTGTCGAAAGATCTTTAAGCTTTCCTTCTTCATCTTTTAAGTTGTACCCCTCTGGTCTCTTATCTCTTTCAGTAATTTTCCATAACTTGATTGTTTTATCTTTAGGAGAAAAGACAACCAGCTGTCAGCATAGGAATGGGGTTACTCACCTTGCACAGTATTTTCCTTGACGAAGTTCCTACACTTTGATTTAGACAGTCTGGGTCATTTAATATTAAACATCCAGAAAATGAGAAAAACAAAACCTGAAGGAATTGTGTTGTAACAGTAGGAGGGAAAACTGGGGAGAAAACATATATTAATGCTACATGGAATGGAATTAAACCTAAACTCTCCCTCTTCCATGATGGGTGAAGCATATGATGACAGAATGCCTCTCATTAGCAAAGAGTCTCTGAAGCCAACAATTTAANAACCTGCCACCACTACCATTCCCTGAGCTGAAAAATGAATGCCAACCCTTCTGTGAAAAATCCATCCTTAATGTTTGCTGCACTCATCTGTTCATGGAGCAGTCAAAACCTCTCCAAAGTTCCTGCACTTCTGCTGCCACCACAGCTTTGATTAACCTCATTGTTCTGATTTCATCCTACTTTCCTCCTTTACCCTTCTTTCTCCAAGTATGCAGCAGAGCATAATTCTTCCTCCAGTGTGGCTGATCCAAACCTTTCAAAAGCTAGTACAAATCATTTTAAGGACAGGGTGTATGAATGAATGAATTCCTTTGCATACCTACAGCAACTTTAACTTGGAACTTTTCTTGTTTAACAATCAGTCCCTCCATCACTCTGAGTGGTTTTACTTTTGTGCCTTTCCTAATGATATTGATGTGCTAATTTTCAAGCGATAAAAATGCTACAATTAAGCAATCTAGAGAACAAGAAGTTAGCACAATCTGCAACTAAAAATCTCCATTTAAATATTCCATACATATTATTTGTATCAGTTATTATTTACCAAAAAAATTCATAAGCCCCAACTGCATGGCATAGCCATGATTCCATGTAAGTAGTGCATTCCTTCCTTTCTTAAAATGTATAAAAACAGCAATTAGAAAATTAATTATAAGCAAAAGCAGGAATAATTCTCAATTGCTGGAATTGACTGCTATTAATAAAACTATCCTTTTCCTGAGTAGAAAATATTTGATTTGCAGTTAAGGGCATCACATGTGTTGGTTTTCCTCTCCTTAATCTGCCTCTGGACTTTAAAAACTCCCCAGAAACTCTGAACATGCTTTTATTTCACAAAAATATAGAAACATCTCCATGAGGTTCAGTATTCACTCAGTCTCAAGGGTGTTGTGCAGTCTAAATTAATTAATGTCTAGTAAGCAGCCTGAAATCCTCAGATGAAAGGATTTGTTTGGGCCCAATTCTCATCTGCTCAATGTAGCTCACGTTGGATGTGGCCCCAATATATTCCAGTACAAAAGATATCAATGAATGCTAATAATTTATTATTCTATTACAAAATCACTTCAGTTTACAGTGCAAACCAGAAGTTTGCTAACTGCCAGCACTGCAAATCCACTGTGGAATTCAAAAGCCTTCATGGTTTCCTTCTGCCTCTGTTAATTAAGATGCTTCAATCAGATGCTGCGGGTGACTTGTTAGTAATGTGTAAACTGGAAAGGAACCAAGATCCCCTTAGAGAGGTGACCTGTGCAGAAACAACCTCAGACTAAAGTCCTCCTTAGAAGAATAGAAACAGATTTGGGCAGATGTAGACCTGTCAAGTCTCATATATTGAGGGTAAGACTTAGATGGACTCTTCCCTCATGTTCCCTTACAGAGGGATGTCCCTTCCAGCAAACGCCATGGGCACTGTCCACCTGTGTCTGTGGGGAAAAAAGGATGCTGCTCCACAGTTCTCACCTTTCTGACCAAATTGTGCTTTAGACCCTAAGTTATCAGACACTGAAACACCAAAACTGCATTAAAGTAACAGGCTCAGAGATTAGCAAATATGAATGAGCACTGCAGATGTTTCTACAGCCTGCCCAATATGAGGAAATGTAAAAGGTGATGCCTTCATTTTCTACAAGTTGTGAACTTCTCACAGGTAATCTGTGAGAGAGGAAGGAATTCACTGTTGACCTTCTGTATCCCAAATTTAAATCTATCTTTAAAAGTATGCCAAAAGGTGAATCTTTAGACTTCAACCCTGCGGTGTCAGGAAGTTAGGAGTGCTCCTTGACACACTACTGTTCTATCAGCAATTCCCACGTATTCAGAGATTGGTTCAGGCTGGAAGGGACCTTAAAGATCTTCTAGTTTCAACCCACCTCCCGCGGGCAGGGACACCTTCCACTAGACCAGATTGCTCAAGGCCTCATCCAGCCTGGATTTCAACACCTCCAGGGAGTGGCCATCCACAACCTCCATGGGAA
>VWYK01054852.1:2257-17892 GCA_013399775.1 Semnornis frantzii
TTGCAGTGATGTAGCTACTGCATTCCACAATGGAACACTAACTTAGGCAGGTAACAAATTATGTGCTTAAATAATGCCAGGTACAGAGCAATTCTAGTACTCATCTCACTCAGCACAAGACATGACATAGCTTCAAATTTTAGATTGAATTTTAGGATAGAGAATTAGAGAATGATACCAGAATTCAGTATTTCTGTCACTTTGCAGACCAGACCTATTTTAAAGGAAGCTTGCAACCTAAAATCCTTCATTGTTTAAGTTTCTCTTGCACTTGGTTATGTGTTGACTGGGTCTTCTTTTGATTTCCCCCCTCTCCCTCCCCTACTCCTTCTTGACTCAAGAATTAGAACCAGGAGAGTGTTGAATGTAATATGATGTTTTCTTGTGATGAGAGTATTGACTTTCTAAGTGCTGATTTTGAGTTTGGTTAGAAGCAGATTTTTCAAGCACTAGGAAGAGTTAGTGTGAGGCCATTAGTGTTCCTCTGCTTCAAATGAACCTGAACTCTTTCAGTTTATTGAAAAAAAAAATTGCAGGTGCTTTAAAATTTCACTTATGTTTGTTTGGGATGAAAAGGTCTTAATTCAATCTTTTAAAACACTTGTAGTAAATGTAATGTTCATCAGCACTGTAATGGTCATCAGCAAACAGCTGGAGAGTCCTGTGGAGCCATGAGCCTCTCATACCTTGCCAGTGCTGCCACTGCATGATACAGTTTACTCTTTTCAGATTTAATGAAGAAAGCCATAACAGAAGATTTCAAATACCTGGGTAAAGAGTTATCTCATTTTTTCAATCAGGATCCAGAGGACCATCTGCCATGTATGAAAGTGGTAGTGAAAGAGGAGAGCTGAGTTCTGACAGATTAACTGATCCTCACAGACCACCATCAGACACTGGGTCCCTCTCCCCTCCTTGGGATAGAGAACGCAGGATAATTCTGTCTCCACCAGGTACAAAAATCTACTGAGATGCTGCATAGCTGAGTAAATGGAGCTACTGACTTGCACTGTCTATATTTAAAGTTTTTTTCCCTTTAAAAATATGAAATGCTTTTTTAAAACTGCATGTGCAATTGCACTGGAAGTGAGTTTTTAATAGGAAGGGGTTTTCCTCTTTCCTGAATGGTGCAGTTCACTTGCACTTACTCTCTGCTGTCTTTTAGATACATATTGGTGCTAGAAGTGTACAATGAACCTGTTTGGTTTCATCATTTTACTGGGGGGTTGTTTAGTGCATCAAATAGACTTTTTTGGGCTGGACAGTTGAGAGATCGGAGAAAGAAAAAAGTTGTAATGGTAAATTAGCCTTAAACTAATAATGATGATGATAATAGTAATAATCTATTTGAAAAATATTAGTTTTTTTTAAACCACAGCATACTGGTAGCAGTACTGTGCTACAGTCATCCTGTCCACTACAGGATGTGTTGTTACTGCCTCTTCGATAATAAGCAACAGCAAAGTCAGTCTTGCTTCTTCAGCTGAGCAACTGTATTGCACATTATCCTCAAGAAAGAGAGAGGTGAATCAGAGGGTGCTGCTGATACTGCTGAAGTCAACAGTGCATGGGGAAGGACTACCTTTCTGTGTCTGTAAGAAAGAAGGGAAAATGCTGCAAGTTTAAAAAAAAAATTGGGTTGAAGTACAGGGATTAAAGTAGCTCAGTTAGATGCAACAGGGAGTATTGTAGTTGGTACACATCTGTGTGAAAGTCTGATTATAAAATGCAAAGTCCACTCAAGATGCAGGTTCTCATTTGGCAGATCTGGTCTGTTGATGAGGTACTGCAGAGAGAGAATTGTTTCATTGCCCTGTCTTTTACAGAGTCACAAAATGTTAGGGGCTGGATAGGACCTTGAAAGATCATCTAGTCCAACCCCCCTGCCAGAGCAGGGTCACCTATACCTGATCACACAGAAGCACATCCAGGCAGGTCTTGAATATTTCCAGAGAGGGAGACTCCACAACCCCCCTGGGGGAGCCTGTTCCAGTGTTCTGTCACCCTCACAATGAAAAAAATAATTTCTCATGTTTACAGGGAATTTCCTCTGCCTCAATCTTTGCACTTGAATCTCAATTTTATCCTGTAGCTGCATGATTGATTGCTAGGTCCAATTCAGGGAAGTTGGTGGAAACACATTGCAGCCCTGTGAAACTTAACAGAAAGCAGCACTCCAACAATGGCTTAAAAGAGTCAGTGCCTCATTTTGCTCTTGACCTTCACTGCTATGCTGAACCTCTTTGTTCCAAGGTCCCACCATTTATAACATAAATTTTGAAAGTTATGATTTTCTACTGTATGTTAATCCAAAAAGTAGTGAACTTTCTCTTCTGCAGCTCCTTAGAAACATAAGGAAGTACATACTTGATGGGATTCCTGTGTTTGGCAGTTTTAAAGATGTGTTTGCTCACCCTACTTTGTTGTCCCTTTGGATATTTACAAGAGCCTAAGACATGCAGAGAATATTTCTGGTGTAAAATAGAGTGGAGGGAGTAGTTCTTCACCAACCTGTTTTGTGATTTCTTCCATATCAGGTGAGCCTTACACTGATCCAGCTCTTCCTCCTCAAAGACAAGAAATGTTTTTCCCTAATCCTCCAAATACTGGAAGACTTTCTGGCCCAGCAGAACTACGAACTTACAATGTGCAGTCTTTTGATAAAACAGGTGGGAATTGCTTCCATGACACTACTTAATGGAGAATGTCAATGTGAGTTGACTCTGTGCAGTAAGCTGTGGCAAGGGGACAATGCCACAAACCCAGTGTTCCATTTTGCAAGAACATTTTAACACCTGCTGGCTGGGATCCAGCCTTTTCCCTGTTTATCAACCCCAGCAGCCTCTGCTGTCAGATGGGTGGGATTCAGTGAATGGTAGTCATGAGGTATTTTGTTTGGTCCATTTTCCTTGTTCTGTATGTTAACTATTCAGGACTGGCCTTGAGGCTCATGGGAGAGGCCAAAACAGACTCACCACAGTGGTAAAATATCTCAAACCTTTACTTGTATTTCCATGCCACATTGGGTGAAAGTTAGAGTCACTAAGACTGAAAGAACAGCAGCAAAATTTTCAACTATCCACTGGCTGTTGTGTACTGAAGGAGAAGGTCCTTAGATCTCCTCCTTCAAATGGTTTGCCACACCTGCAGCTTTTTGTAATTGCTAATGCAATGGTCCCCAAACTCACCTCACAAATCACTGACCCAAGTACCATTTGTTTTTAATGGGCTGATGCTGTAAATTGCAGTTTGTGATACTTAGCAACAACCAGAGGCTCAGAGGCAAAGTTTTGATGACTTAAACCTTATCACTAAAAGAGTTTTAAGAGCTTAAAGCCTTAATACTTCTTAAGCAGTTTTCATCCTTATTTAATGCCTGGTAAGTCACATGTGTCTAGCTCATCCCCTAGGCTGAAACCATTAAACTTGCAACAGAAACTCTGTATTCAGTTACGTCCTGGCGAGTAGCAAGTTACTGTCTTTGCTTTCTGGCAACAGGAGAGATAACCTTTGACAGCAAAACAAGAACAAAGTGTGCAAGCTGGGAACACTGCATTCTGTTTGATGCTGAGGGCTTTACAGGGAAGGCAGCTGTGTTCCTGTACAACCATTCCTAATGTAGTTCTGAAAGTCTCTGTGATGTTTAGCAGCTAAGGAAGGAACCAGTTTTAGTCAAGACTTGGATACAATTTGCTGTCAAGCTCTGTGTATTGTAGTGCTCTCATTCCTTGAGTGGGACTTAGCGAAGGAATTAGCAGGAGACAGGGGGAAAAGTGGAGCTGCTACAGTACCGTTAAGATGTATCCCTAGAAGAACACACTTTTAACTTCTAGAAACCCCAAAACAACCCAACCCCCCCCCCCCCAAAAAAAAAAGAAGAAAAAGCCTTATTGGATACAAGAAACCTTGGTTAAAAGCTGCAGCCTTGTAAGTGTTGTGCAGCTTGGACAGAAGTTAAACTACTCAAAGCATAGCCTTGTGCTTCTCAGTTGTCTGCCTGCAGAATGGATGCCTGGCACAGCAAATGGATTTTTTTTTTCTTGCCTGTGTAGTGTGATTTCAGAAAGAATTCTGAAATCAGAGGTGGTCAGCAGTGAATAACTTGTTGAACTTTTGCATACAGATGGACAGGCATCTTCAGAAAATAGCCCACGAACGGAATCAAGCAGCAATGACATGAAAGATCATTCTAACATGAGTGTAAGTAGCTGAGCAGAAACTTGATCTAAAGCAGTTTTGATTTAGCAAAAACTGTCTGCTCCTTCGGTCATGTTACGTTGCACAGTGCAGCCCCAACTACAAAACCACACCCATCCCTTTGTCCCAGCACTTACTGCCTTGATCTATGATTAATATAATCCTTAATGAAAATTAACCCAAAAAGATGAAACTGTGGTCAAGCTGATGATCAGTGCACACACCTAGCCTTGATGAGAATTACATCATAGCTAAGGCAGAGCTGGAAGTAGCTGTCAGCTCGTGTCACAGTCCACATCAAAGTGGGCCTAAAGGGATTGGAGATGTTTCCTTTCCTTATCCCTTTTCCTGAAGTAACTTCCTGGTTTTCATTGTGTTGCAGAACTCCCTACCCGATCAGTCGCTGGTATCTGAAAGTGAAGCAGTTGGTCCAGGGTTTGCTCCTCCACCTTTCCCTCCAGTCAGGCCTCCAATGATGCCTATGGACCCTAGAGCACCTTTCATGAGACGAGGACCTCCTTTTCCTCCTCCTCCCCCTGCTGGCATGTTTGGACCACGTGAATGTTTTCCAGTACGAGACTTTGGGCTTCCACATCCTCCACTGCCAAGTAGGTAGCTCTTGCCAGCACCTCCTTGGAGGTGATGAACATGAATGCTTTGCACAGGGAGTGAGTTGCCATGCTGGGTGAATGAACACTTACAGCTTGCTTCCCACACACTACTTCTCATTTCAACTGCCAGGGAGTATCTTTTCTGGTTAAGACTAACTGCCTGGTACACTTTCTTGTTGGTTGGAAGATCCCCATACCCATACTGCTCACCACTTAAAGGGTTCTCTTTGGGGGCAGGAGAGCAAGTAGATGCTTTGGGGGACACCCATTGCTGGTTTTCCTCAGCGTTTGCACTAGTGTGGCAAGAACTAAGCATCAGGTCAAAGGGCTTCTTTCTATTTCCTGTTCTGATTAACCTGTGAAGAACAGAGCCCTTTATGTTCCTAAATATCTTGTCAGGTACAACAGCCAGGGGCTTCTGCAGCAGACCAAAGGTGAGGGTGGCAGCAGCAGCCCATTAACAGGCAGTTAACTGGGCTGCTGCAGTGAGCCCTCTCATAGGTAACTGCTGAGAAAAGTGATTGTTTTGTCCTCCTTCATAGCATCTTCAGACTGTAACACCTAGCCTTGGTCTGCTATTGAGCAGGCCTTGCCAAGAGGTAGGAGAAGCAGGTCTGTGTTTACTTTTGTGATGGTAACTGGCCTACTCTTGACTCTCTCACAGTAAGGAATCCATTTCCAATGAGACCTTATCCTCACTACCCACCTCAACGACCTGGATTTTTGCCGCCACCACCACCTCCTGACAGTAGGATTGAGCCACCTCAGTTGAATCCATCAGCTGTAGAACAACCAGAAGCACAGCAGGAGACTTGACAGTCACTTCAGCAGCAAGCTGAGCTGTTTCTGTACTCTGATGGCATTTTCCCTTCCATCAAGTAACTGTTGTTACTTAGGTCTTTATAAACTACTTTGCTCAAATTGAAGCTTAATAGATAATTCTCAGGATAGTATTTTGTAAATAGAGGAAAAAAGTAACTACGAATATTGTGAATAAGTGAGTTCAGCTGTACAATAGTCATTTTAAGTTAAGTATTTCTAACTCCAGTGATCTCTTCAAAGGTGTACAAAATTATACCATGTGGAACCATATTTTAGAAGTCTAGCTGCTTTGTCCTTGTTGAGCTGTACAGGGACTCTTTCTGCATGCCAGAAGTGATGTCTGCTGCTTTATGAATAGAATGTGAAAACAAAGTTAATAAAAGTCTACTGAAAATGAAGGCAGTGTCCCTGTTAACGTGATACCACAGATGCAGGTGAGGAGTTGATGTGACTCTCTACTGCATCCATACTGTCAGTGACCTTGCAGGTTATCTTCCAGTTATCAAAGCTTTAGAAAGGGGCAGTTACCCTACCAATAGAGGGGGAGGGAGGGGGAAAGCAGAGCAGCTCTCATTCAGAACTGGGTGGGGAGAATAGTCCTTTATTGAAGATGTATATTCATGACATGGGAGGAAGGAGTTATAGCTATGTGATGCTTCAGCACTCCTCCTTGCTTCTGAAGATGCACATCTGCAGCAAACTAAGAGTAGTGTCGCTGGGTAGGAAAAAGCCACACTTACCACTGCCTTGTCTGGGACAGGAGATTTCTGTAAGCCTGCTTATCCCAACACGCAGTACAGGTAATTAAAACTTCAAGGCAATAAGAAATTAATTTTGTGTCTAGAACAAGCACAGGAGTATACCCAAAACACTTCAACAACAAAGGCAGTCAGGATGCTGCCATGGCAAACATTTAGACATACATTATTATGTTTGGGTTTTTTAAACTGTTTGCCATGGCCGCTTGTTCTTGACTGCTTTTGTTGCTTTTTCTTTTTGTAGTGATTGCTAAGATTCGCCAAAAAGAATTTACTAAACCCTACAAGAACTAAGTGGCAGACTGCAGTACTAAAAATTTTGTGCCTATAAATGCATTTCAAGTGTTGCCTCTTCCTGTGAATTACTGTTTGCTTCTTCCCTTGTGATGGCCGTCGCGGGAGGCACGGTCCTCTTGCCCTTAAGCCTGCTTGCAGACACTTCAGTGCCTAGCTCGGCTTTTATTGACCACTAGAAGGCGTTGGCTGGTCCGACAGTTTAGCTTTAACCTGAAAACCAACCATGTCATTACTCAGTGCAGCCATTTACTACAGAGCCTTCTCTGGTAACAAAGACTTTCTAGACAAGCCACCACTTGCAGCAGCAGCACTGGGCAGCTGCACTGCCATCCCAACACACGCACAGCACACAGCTTCAGCCTCTAGTGTGAAAGCAGCCACCACACCCCAGAATTAGAAGTTACCAAAAAAATCCTCCAGCCCATTTTTTTTTCAGAATTGCCTTGGACAAGGCTGCCAAGGGAGCCTTTTCTTTCACAGCTCACTACTCCTGCTCCTACCACTATACACATAGGCTTATTTCAGCCACAGAACTTTTCCATGGCTTATTCCTGCAATTTCTTCCTTCCACTTCAGTCCTCAAAAGCTCTTAGATAAACCTTTATACTGGAGCTACTGAACAAAAACTTGACAGACA
The DNA here is from genome assembly GCA_013399775.1 of Semnornis frantzii. Taxonomy (NCBI): domain Eukaryota; kingdom Metazoa; phylum Chordata; class Aves; order Piciformes; family Ramphastidae; genus Semnornis; species Semnornis frantzii. The sequence continues at coordinate 9,580 of VWYK01054852.1, forward strand.
AGGTAAACCATCACTCATGATAAATTGTTTTAACTGCTAGTTAGCTTAATTCAGCTGTTGCATCATTTTTAGCCAATTCAGTTGTTTTCTAATGATTAAGTTGGTCTTCCACCTCAAAAGAAAAGACAATTCAATTTTAACAATTAAAAGCCTGTGTTCCAAGTCCTGCTGCTAAATCTAGAATGCTAACTGACAGCCATGTCTGTTAGGAAAAACAGAGGGAAAAAAATAATCAAAATCCCATTTGGGATTATGCAAGTTTGTAAGGCCACACTCCCAAATGGAAGTGCACTTTGGACACTGGGAATATCTTTGTTTCCTAACATTTGACTGCTTCAGTTTCAATCTTCATCCTGCTATCACTAAGTCACAGCATTGCTAAAAACTACAAACAACAAAAATAACTTTGTTGTCTTACAAATACTTAAAGTGTGTTTCTCTAGCATGACTCAAGGTATGAGTTTCACCACACTGGACTCCTGAGGCATGTAAGAAAGATTATAGTAGCCTTGGTGTAAATACATTGATTTTGTGTTTGGAACACAAACCATATCCAGTGATTAAGACTTCAGACTACATGAAAAACTTAAATTAAAAAAATCATCACTAGAGCACTAACAACAGACATCCATTAGTACAGCCTCTATCAAAGACTCTGGCTATAACTGCAGTAAATCAAAGGACCTCACATCTATCCTACTTTTGATCAAATTAACTACATACAAAGCAGAAAATAGGTTAAAGACAGAAACTCATCTACATAACAGGCAAACAAGTTACTTCCCAGCTGTGTTAATTAAGGCAGTTATCTGTAGAAACGAAGTAATCTGCAGAGAGACAAGTACAGAATCATAAAACTGGGAGGGCTGGAAAGGACCTCAGGGATTATCTAGCTCCAAGCTCACACCTCACACTAGATCAGGTTGCTCAGAGCCACATCCAGCCTGGCCTTAAAAGCTTCCAGGGATGGGGTCTCTCTCTGGGCTACCTGTTCCAGCGTCTCACCACCCTCATGGTGAAGAACTTTCTAACATCCAACTTTAATCTACCCACTTCTGGTTTTGCTCCATTCTCCCTATTCCTATCACCACCCAACATCCTAAAAAGTCCCTCACCAGCTCTCTTGCAGGCCCCCTTAAGAGATACTGGAAGGCCACAATAAGGTCTCCTCAGAGCCTTCTCCTCACCAGACTTAACAGCCTGCAACTCTAACCCAGCATTTGCTTCAGGAAGTCACATGGAAGAAACCAGAAATCTTCATCACTTTACAACCATGTTTCAGGTCCAGATGATGCTGGACAACCCTCATCAGATTTCACCCCTACATAAACTTCCTTCCAGAGGCTGAATCCTGAAAGGCACAGAGACCAAATCCTGTTACTTCACTTCCCTGGAACATGAGCTGTCACTGTGTCTGACTTCTCTTTATTCCCATGGCACTCCAGTAAGCTGGTAAACTTCTGTGCTTACCAAATCTAGAACTCCTTCAGCAACAAGCAGCGCAATTCTCATGCCTGGTAGCAGTTGGGACTGTATCCTAAAACAAAGTGCAGAAGTGCAGAAGGCTCAAACTGAATCTATGCTTGGCACACACACACACACGCAGAGACACAAAATAAAGAGCCACTCTGAGAATTGTCACAGCACATTCAGCCACTGCAGGGACTGGCAGCTCCTGAACAGCTCACCAGACATGTGCAATTCTCACTCAGGATGCAGGGCTGCGTACTCTGGAGCAGGGATAAAACGCCAAACTGAAGCATTGCAGGTATTCAGAATCTATTTAATAGTGGGACACCAAAGAAGTACTACACATTTGTTTTCTTGAGCACATTAGATTTTGATTTAAGCAATTGCAACGGATGCAGGAATTTTTCTCAAAAATAAAGTCTTCTATATTCTACAATCCACAGTTTACTGTATCAGTCTAGTAAGTCATGTCATTAAATACTGGTTGTGCTAACTGGTCTGATAGGCTGATTTTTAAGCAAAGCATCCTTCCCCTTCCAACACCACCAAAAAAAAAAAAAAAATAAAATTCAACCCAACAAAACCTAATGTTGGCAAAACAGCGAATTCCATCCCTCCCCCCCAAATTACCATACTGCTTCTTTTTAGACTTTTTTGTTGACCTAAACACAATGGGAGCTACCAGTTATACACAGCTTATGAAATGATGTTGCTTTTTTTTTTTGTTTAAATTCTAAAAGTCTTCATGCTGATACGATAAAATATTTTATACGGCCATCAATTTTTAATGCTTTATTCATTGATTAAAAGAATATACATTTAACATAAACCATACAACATCAGTCATCAGTTCAAACATTCAGCTGGTTTCCTTACATTTTCTGTCAGGAGTAGTTTTTCCGTTTGGTGTGTTTTTCTTTTCATCTGATCACATAAGATAAAATCTCACCACATCTGGCATATACACACACTGTGCCAGTGGATTCACTCTACTGATGTACATATAAAATCCGCATGGTATGTGCTCACTGGAGACAAAACAGCGCACACCTGTCAAAAGGTCATTTTTAATATAAGATGGTAAAACCATTTTTGTAAAACACATATAAACTTTTTTTTTTCTTTTTTTTTCTCCATAAATAGAATCATATCTGGACATCTGTTGCATAAATTGTGTTTTTTTCCAAAGCTTACAATATAGCAGCCAGGTCTCAGCACTGCTGGGCACCCACGTTGGCCACTTAACTTTATTATTGCAGACTGTCCTTTAAACATTAAATGCACAACATTCGTACCACTTAAAACTGGGGTCAGGTGGAAGTCTCACAGAGACCACGTCTGTACCGCGGTTGCCCTGAAACAGTTAAATCGGCTTTTAAAGCCTCTCAGATATAACAAGATTTTAAAACATACTTCATGGAATGTTCTTCATGCATCTTAGCAGCTCATACCTGTGATAGAACAAGCTTTGTATTTGTTTCCTTTCCTTCCTTTACATTCACTATTCACAGTGAAACAGGTGCATGTTTGTTAAGAGTTCTGAGGTTGCTGACTGAGCCACAGCACAGCTGTGTACCACAGGTCGAAATTCGACCTTATATATTACAATCTAGCAGTATCTGGCTGGCCAAAAGTTGGCCTGCCCCTGCCAGCATGTGGGCACTTCTTCGTTTTTAATCTATTCTTTGGCAGCTGACACAGGCGCTGACAGAGAAAATCCAGTGACTTGGTTGCTAGGGATTTCACGACTAATGTTGGTTTGCAGGTGTTTACCTTTGTGTTGAAGCCTTCACTGTTAACGTTTTTACCTCATCGGAGTGCACAGTCTCGCTTCTAAACTTTGGCCCAAAGCTAACTTTTAAAGGAAGATGACGGAACATGAGAATACACGAGGAAGAGTTTGCAAAGAATCCCAAAGACTACGGTTTATGGAGTGAACCTGTAAGTGCAGATACCTGAAAAGCTAGTGTTTCACATCACTGCTTAACAGCTGAGAGTGGTCCTAAGTCATGCTTCAGAACCTGCACGTGAAACAAAGCGAGGGGAGAGTCTTACAATGAACAGCCCTGGATAGACTTCCTTTTAAGCCTATTAAGTAGCATGCTAGCAGATTAAGCACACAACGAGAGCACAGAAATCCACTGGGCTATGGATATGGGTACTAAAGAGTTGGCTCCTGAGCATAGAACTCCGATAGAATAAGAAAATAATTCAAAATGCAGTTACTCGATAAAAGTAAAGTTAGCTGGCGACCTCAGCCAGCCTCTGGATGCATCTCTCCAAGGTTTGTTAGACAAGTCCATTAACCGTGAAAACCCTAAACACTGCCACTTTCAGCTTCTAAACCAATACCCGACTACGTTCTTTGATCAAGAAGTAGAATACACATATATAATTCTATATAGCTAATACTGATTAAACACAGCACAAAAGGGGTTAATTCACGCTACTGAAAAAAAAAACATAATAGGACCCTACTTGCATATGTAACCACAGGAATTGTAAATAAGGAGCTAAATGCCTTCACTGAAGCTCTGCATCTCTCTGTAAAAGTGACGGGTTGGCTCAGTGAAGACACTGAGCAGCTCTATGTCCATGACTGCATGCCAAGGTCGACCCAAACCGAGAGATACTTGCTCAATGAGATTGTGTACTGGATCCACATCCTGATCAGCCAGTTCTCCTTGGTCGAAATCGATGCTTTCTTCTGTGACTTCCAGAACTTTCAGGTCAGAGCCACGAAGACGAGCAATTGCTATAAGGTTATGAGCCCAAACTGTGTAACCTGGGGGGGCGAAAGAAGACAACAAACAAAAAAAGAAAAGTTGCTCTATTATTTTGCTACAAGCAAGTACTTGATACCAAAACACGTCAACATCCTTCACAACAACTTTTGTCATCCTCCATCTGGTAGAATCCCCCTTTGGAGGGGGAACCACACCATTGGGGTGGTTTTGTTTGCCCCCTTTTTTTTCATAGAATGGTAAGGTTGGAAGGGACCTCAAGGATTATCTAGTTCCAACCCCCTGCCAGAGGCAGGGACAGTTCCCACTAGGACAGCTCACTCAAGGCCTCCTCCAACCTGGCCTTGAACACCTTCAGGGAGGGAGCGGCCACAACCTCCCTGGGCAACCTGTGCCAGTGTCTCACCACCCTCACTGTAAAGAACTTCCTCCTAACATCCAGTCCAAATCTCCCCTCTGCCAGTTTAAACCCATATTTTCTGTTGTTATTGTTGCAAGTGGTAAAATCTTGAATAAAGAAATACCAAAAATATTTCAGGTAGTTTGACCAAGCCTTTCTAGATTTAATTAACAATTTTCCCTATCATGTGTAGAAAAGTAGACTTCTCTATTCCAACTTGCATTGTATCTACAATTTCAAACCTCCTGTGATCTACTTTGTGGTATAAACAAACAGAATGGGAAAAAAAAAACAAGTGAGTAATCATTTATTTTAAGGCAATATATAAAAGTATTGTTTTAAAACTGTGCTTTTGCTGGGAGAAAAAAAAAAAATCTGGTTTTAATGGGTTTTTTAAAGTCTACAAAAACAATCTTCAAACAAACCAACCAACAAACCCAAAGCAACCCAACACACACAAGCCAAAAGCATCTCCAGGAAACAGGTCAGATCAGTATAAAAATATTTTAAATCTGTAGTATCTTGTTATTCTGCCTGAGGTTAAACATAATTACAAGGCTTCCCCCTCCTACCACCAGTGAAAATTGGCACCCCTCTTTTAAAACACCTACTCCCTCATTACCTGTTAGCTTTCTGTACCCTGGCTAAGGCAAATGCTGAGCTCCTCGTTATTTGCAAACCATGGATGATCTGGGAATTTCCCTTTTGGGAGCTCTGCCAAGACAACTCTTCCATTGCAAAAGGAAAGGCTCTTTTCTGCCTTCATCACCATTCCCATAGGTGCTAAGCCTCTTGGTGAGATGCTCGCTTAGATTCCAAGTAAAGCTACAATTTGCCCAGTATTTTAACTGGGAAAGCTAAGCCACTCTAACTGTGGTTTGGTCTTCCACAGTGCAATTTATGCAGTCTCCCCTCACACTCTGCTCTGATGAGGCCATACCTTGAGTAGTGTGTTCAGTTTTGGGCACCTCATTACAAGAGGGATGCGGAGATGCTGGAGCCTGTGCAGAGGAAGCTTATGAAGGGCCTAGAGAACAACTCCTATGAGGAGTGACTGGAGGAGCTGGGACTGTTTAGTCTGAAAAACAGGAGTCTGAGGGGAGATCTCATCACTGCCTACAGCTACCTCAAAGGATGTTGTGGAGAGGTTGGTGTTGGTCTCTTCTTACAGGTGCTGAGTGATAAAACAAGAGGGAATGGCTCAAGCTGCAACTGGGTAGGTTTAGACTAGATAATAGGAAAAAAGTTTTCACAGCAAAAGTGGTCAGGCATTGGAATGGGCTGCCCAGGGAGGCGGTTGAGTCACCAACCCTGGATGTGTTTAAAAGTCATGTGGATGTGGTGCTTGGGGATATAGTTCGGGGTGCACCTTGTAAAGTAGGATTATTGGACTTGGTGATCCTGAGGGCCTTTCCAACCTGAGTGTTTCTGTGATTTGATAATGTATCAAATGTATCAAAATAAGACTAGCTACAGAATGAAGAAAACTGATGTCAAAGTAACGAAGAAAGGTGAATTTTTTTTTCTTTTACTCTTTCTTACTGCTTTTCTCTGTTTCCTGTAAATATGTTGCTCAGGATAGTTTTTCAACAAAGAAGCCTGCATGCAGCCATATGGCTCATTCCTGGTATATTACCCATTAGCAATGCATGAATTCCCACAATTTCCATCTGCTGATGCCTCACCCTCCAGCACAACTGTCCAGAGAAGATGAAGCTGTCAAATAAGGCTGCAGCACATTAAACCAAATGGAAAATTCCACCTGTAAGATAACACTCCCCTATCGGGATTTGAAGGAGCTCACTACACCTTCCATTTATCTTGATGGTAAAGGAGCTTTCTAAAGAAACACAGGACAGAAAAATGCAGCAACTGTGGTGCAATTAAGTCCCCTATACCATTCTTGTGGTTCAGGTATATGGCTGTTATTTTTCACAGTCAGACCCTGACTGGAGCAACCATCTTCATCTCATGTTAATCTCATTTTAAATTAACTCTCCTTACAAAAAAAATGTTAGAAGTTTCCCAGTAACCTTCTGGCAGCAAAAAATCTTCTGGTTAGCTAAGTATTCAAAGGTAAAAGGGAATGATCACTTTACTACATGTATCACTGAACAAAGAATTCACCACGGGCATGCCATAATTCCTTTTTTCTTGCCAGCAAAAAATTCCACTTCAGTTTTGCCCATGGACAGAATAAAGCCAGGAATCTCATAGGTAACACAGTTTGTTTACAATACAAAGTCTTGAAAATCAAAATTCTGTGTCCTTCTCCTAGAGGAAAAAAATACAAAAGAAAAAAAAAAAAATAATCTTCAACCCCCATAGGTAGGTTGTGGTTTTTATTCACAGTGCCAAATCATACCACTAGATATTCTGCTGTCCCTGCCACAAACTCTCCATATCCTTCCTTCATTCTGCAATAATGTTTTTAACAGCCTTCAATCAGCTTTCCTCTGCTTCAGAAGATGCTAGCTTGCTGGAAAGATGCTATGACTTCCCACAGACAACAGAAGAGAATCTTGAAGCACCCAAGGAAAAGAGCATCCTTAGGGTATGTTTTTACTTTCTTTCTTTGGTCAGTGACAAGTGGTAGCCAAAACTGTAAGTAAATCAAAGCCTTTTTTAGAGCAAACTAGTAGCAAAAGAGGGGGAAAAAACAAACAAACAAACAAAAAGTACTGGCAACTGAGGAATAACCACTCCAGGAGACAGAAGAAGAAATCTGAGCACCTACATATAACGTGAAACGTGAGACCTTGAATAAAATTACCACTTTTTCATGAAGAAAGTTTGATGGTATCATGAAGAATATAATCAACTGAGCCCAAGGTCATTATTTGGTTAAGACAGAAAATACAAAACCAGAAAATATAAGCATCAGGGTAAGACACTGTACTGAAGCATCACAGCATTCTAGATCTTTCTTCCTGATCTTGTTATCAGTTGCTACTCCAGAAGAAAGATGATTATGCTACAGTAGGAAAGAAGTCATTCACAGCTAAAAGAAAGATCAGGAGGCATTTATAAGCAGTTTGGCGAGCTTCTGCTGCAAGGAGGAGACAAGGAGAAAGAATCCAAATCCCAACATCACAGCAAGGAGTGGTATTTGACCATTCTCTCTCCCAGGTATGCACAGCATCTCTCCCAGGAAAGAATACACAGCAACAATCATTGCTAAACAGAACTGTAGGAGATGTTTGCTTTTCCAATGCCCTGTACAGACTAATACCTTCTACTGAATAGACATATGTTGATATTAACCTAACATAACTATCGCTTATGTTCAGATAATTTTACCATCTTTATAAGTTTAGATAATATACTAGAGGACTTCCTTGTAGTAGGAAGATAAATTAAAGGTAACACATTTGGGTATGTGATTACTTTTTTGTTTGTTTGGGTTTTTTTTAAAGCTCCTCAAACTTGAACCCTAATGAAAAAGAAACTGCTAGAATCAGATGAAATCCACATTTAGAGACAGTGGCAGTATCCAAAACCTGTCAGACCTGAAACTGTAAATGACAAACATCTGAACTTATTTTTCTTCCTCTCCTTATAATTTTTCAGTAAAAGGGAGTGGAATAACCCTTTCCTAGCAAATAGAGCAGGACCTTCTGACTTAAGACAACAGAAATCTGAATGTACAACCTTCACCACTGAAGGCTTCTCCTACTTGTGTTTGCCCAGCAGGTCCCT